>BOPP01000150.1:167763-181523 GCA_017312745.1 Gryllus bimaculatus | reverse complement strand
TCTCTCCTCTCTCTCTCCTCTCTCTCCTCCTCTCTCCTCTCTCTCTCTCCTCTCTCTCCTCCTCTCTCCTCTCTCTCTCCTCTCCTCACCTCTCCTCTCTCCTCTCCCGTTAAACGCGCTCACTTACATGCACTACACTAACACAAACATGTCAGAGAGCTTGGAGCTTATCCCGGCTGGGTTGATGACCCGCTGGGTATGATGTTTAGGGGGGGAGGGGCGTGTTCCAAGCCTCGGGTAGGCCGTCGCCAGATCACGTTTCAGCAAGGGAGGGACACTGTAACCTCCCGGGATATAACAAGCACTACGCTCACGGGGCTAATGACCAAGGGATTTGAAGCGCCCGAAAACGCTAAATACTCATTCAAACCGAGATCGAAGTCTCTATCGATTAGAAAATTCGAACGGCATTCGTCATGAATTTATGAAGTAAAAATAGATTTAAATTAACAAACTACATTTATGACCAATAAGGCAATAACTATTAATCAACAGTTCAGGTAACCGTATCCCTGTTACCCAAATGTTCGAAGTTTTTCAAATAATTTAAAAATATCTTGTGAGAAATATGGTTTAATTAAATAGGACAATTCTAACAATACAAATTAAAAATATTTCTCTTACATGTAGATTTATGTAGTAGAGATGATGTTTTCCCTTTCCCTTGCCAGCCTAACCAGTTGACCAGTTGCAGTAGACTATCGACCATCGCGCCGTTTATTACGCCGTGTCTCTGCTTCGGAAATTGCTTTGGTGAGTAAACGAGCAACTAACCCTCTGATGTTCACGATCTCGGGGCAGGGCCAAATTTATCCCCCCCGGTTATTTGAGGCACAACTTCTGCCAACAATACGCCCCGAGCGATATCCCAGGCTACCGAGGGCACTAAAAATAAGTGGATGGAGCTGAGGCAGTCTTTATGCTTTGGAAATGACACAAGAGAATAAACTCTTTTTTTCTCTAATGCTCTCGAGTAAATATTTATTACTCTTTGCAACTGATGGGAATTGATATGTAAATGTAAATATTGAAGTAAATAATTAGGATAAATAATTAACCTCCTTTGTATCTCACATGAAATAATAATTACTTAAAATACATTCTACGTAATTGTAGTCGTCAGAACTTGGTAATGTTTATTTTTCAATAGTGTTTAATTAAGGAAAAGTAACGTTGAGAACTTGTCTTATTCTTTCCTTCAGAGTATGTTGATATATTAAGTAAATTCTGTAATCTGATATTAAGACATTATAAAAATATAAATGATGATTTCTTTTAAAATCAAGAAGAGTGCATCAAGGGAAATTTCAATTCTGTCCAAGTCTGGCTGAACGTTTCGACATTGCATCAGAACGGCATCAATCGCTTTGGTTGATAGTAAAAGAATCAGACTACAATAGATATATTAGAGGGTCATTAAGCTACGTTATACCGACTAGTTGTGTAAAGCCTGAAAGGATAGGTGTCTTACCTGTCAGTCGGATAGGTTTCTATAAAATACACTAGTTTATCACTCGAAGCAATGCTGTAGTGCGTGTGTGGTTTCTGTTATTTTCAATTAATGCAAAGATTATGTTTAAAATGAAAACTGTTCAAGAACGGTTGCAGTAGACTATCGACCATCGCGCCGTTTATTACGCCGTGTCTCTGCTTCGGAAATTGCTTTGGTGAGTAAACCAGCAACTAACCCTCTGATGTTCGTTAAACATATTATTACCTTTATATCCAATTTTGCCTCTGACTGGGGGCATCGTATGCCACCGTTCATGCCGCCGTGAAAGTGTGTTCTTTCTATTAAGGTATGGTTCAAATAATTTCTAAAATAACGTTTCTGTAAATTTGGGTTGAAAATGCTATTTTATTGCAAAAATTATCAATTTTACTTTTTTACGCTTACGGAAAGATCTAGGAGGTTAAGATTATGCATAGAATAAGTAATGAAAGATTCCGTGCTCATTTTAATTGCTCCGAATCCTACGTGTTACAAAAATATGAAACAACATTTTTACAATATATTATTATTATTATTATTATTATTATTATTATTATTATTATTATTATTATTACTATTAACATATTATCATTATTATTATTTATTGTGAAATTTGGTCGCCCGGGATGGCCCGCCCCTGCCACCCACTCTAAGTTACACCTCTGCAACTGGCGCATGAGCTCATGTCGCAGACAGATAGACACATTTCACAGAGTGGTGCTGCCTTGGGCGATGCTCAATTGTTGTAGAAGCTGTCTGAAAAATAGTCCACTCGCCTTGTGCACCTCACCGCAATACCTACCGAGTATGAGTTTATTACTGAAGGCTCAGAATATTGTGACGTGGATACAGCGAACACACAGAGCTTAATATAACAAACATATTTATTAACAAAGAAAACACAACAAATATTTATAATTAATTTCCTTCCTCTGATAGACCTACTATCCCCTGATTGTGGGAGCGATCCAAACCCGATTGATGATCGGTTTTGATTGTGGCATTCGTCACTCCTACTTCTTAAGCGCGCACAAAGTCTAGCTTCCGTGACCGGATGTCACACTGGGACACAAAGTCCGTACTGGCGTACCAACTGATGGTTTGCCTTGATCGCAGGAGCGATCCCCAATTGAGAATCCGCGTAAATCGTGTTACTCAACCACTCCTCACTTCGGAGCCCGCATACAGCATCGCCCCCACGTGACCGCAGTCACCCAAGGACACAAAGTCCTCCACAGGCTCGTCAACTCGTGACTTGCCTCGCGAGCCTGGCCCGCCTATGCACCGTCGTGGCGCCAAGTTTTGTGCACATTCACAAGGTTCTCCCACTGCCTCCAGAACCCACCTACTGGCTCTGTACACTCCGTTATATAGTCGAGGCCCACGTGACCTACTACGATACGCCACCCCCACCGCTGTTATAACAATTAAGGGTTTCTAAAGACCGGAAGACCCCAAAGCCTAGTGTCTCCCGTTTCCGCGTTCTTGCTTTACGGAGAAACCCTTCTATCCTTCCTGTGGCGAGGAGTTTCCTCTTACTAATTCCTTGCCAAGCGTATCCAATTAGATGCCACGAGGCACGCTGGCTAATACGTTACAATATTTCGAAAATTATGAAAACTGTTCTTAACTGAGTCTTCTACCATAATTTAACCTCATAGCGCGTCGGACTGCCCCCGTCTCCGCCCACGAACAGGCCCGCTGGTTCATTTGCGGGTTCGCTGCGAGCGAACCACCTCTCCCCCCACACTGCCCCTCCCGCCCCGCCGCGCGCCTTTGGGTGCGTCGAATCCGCCCCCCTCCGGTCGCCCCCCCTCCCCCGCCTGAGGCTTTATCCGGCGAACAAGCTGAGATGAAAGAGCGTCAAATGGGCCCCGGCGCCCGGCGCATGAAACCCCAACCCCGCCCCCTCCACCTTCCACCGCCCCACCCTCCCCCATGCGGGCAGCTGCCTCGTGCTGGCGCGGCAGGGGGCGGGAGGGGAGACCCTTCACGTCAGCACGTGGCGGTTCCTTCCGCCGGAGCCATTGAGTAATGCGGACTGTGTCGCATTATGTCACGCGACGCTGTGCAGTGGGTTTTCTTACGAACTACGTATTTCTCGACTCCCCGTTACACTGTGGAGCTTATAAATTAACTACGAAGCGCTCAACGATCCTTTGCACTGCAGTATAGTATTATTGCGCTTGATTCAGTCAGTTATGTCTGTTTAATTTAGTCAGAATGAGTATTAATGTTTTGATTGTCGTGTGTGTTGAAACTTGAAGTGGAGGAAGATTACCACCGTCTCCATATACTATATGGGATCTATATTTAATACTATACTTGTAGAACAACGTATCTCCATACTTTTTTGATATTTATTATACTTATATTATTACTGAATTTATTACTTACTTTAGTACATTATAGTATTTATTATATTATTACTTATACTTATAATATATTATTTATTTTATATGGTTACTTATATTATTATATTATATTATTTTGTTATTATTCCACTTTTAATTACTATATAATAATACAATAGCTGTTTTAATAACTTACTATTTAATAAAGTTTACAAATGTCATTGGTTATATTACTTTTAAATGTATGAACACCTAGAGGAAAGGGTTACAAGAATGTCGCAAGCAACTTATTCCAGTTCGTTATTGTTCTATTTGTGAAGGAAAAGTTTCCAACATCTGTTCTCTGTGGTATGAACTGAATTTTGGACTTGTGATCACCTCTACTTATGTACGTGGGTCTACTGAGTCGGATGTAGATATCTTTTCAAACTGGATAACCGGAATACGCTTTGTACAGGGCACTTGCCTTAACCCTCCTGATTTCGAGCCTTTGATTCTCCGTTCTTCCTATTGCTTCGGAAATTAAGTTTACACGTTCTTCTCCGTGCTCTATTCAAATATTCCTTTTGTGGTTTTCTACAAGGGTTTCAGGAAATCGCTCCGTATTCCATTAATGGATGAACTAGAGATACGTAAGCTAATTCGCTTTTGCAGTACTCTTTTTTAGTATCCGCACTGTAAAATGCGAAGACCTTCGGGCTTTCCCTACGAGAAAGTTAACCTCATTTTCCCAACTCAATTTTCTATCAAAACTTATTCCCAGGTATTTACAAGACAAGACTCTCGGAATATTTTCATTGCCTAAACGGTATTGAGTTTCACTGTATTTGCAGCCACTACCACTACCTGGCTTTTCTTTTCGAACTATTTATTGTAATTTTTTCGACCAGAAATGTAGTTTATCTACATCACGATCATGTAGTTTATCTATCTCATCGATCCATGCTACAAATCTGGTGTCAATAACCGAATGCCGTAATTTCTGAACCAGTATATATTGTGGGACATCATGAAATGCCTTCGCAAAATCTACGGAGTTATTACGGCGTCGACACTCCTACTATCAACTTCATCCACTTTATATTCACTTTCGCAAAATCTATACGCATACGTTCACTCACATTTGGAAAAAAACATTTAAACGAATTCAAAATACATCCCCGCTTTCTCTAATCTTACGAATCTTGGTTTGCTCGACGATCTTTTGGTACCTTGTTTCTAGTGTATGTTTGTATTTGGGTATAATTGAAGAACTTGATATGATACGAAGCGTGGTGGTTCGTTGCAATATTTTACGCTCCAGTCACTACAAAAAAACAACAACTGCTGTTGCATAACGCGCACAACAACCTGCATTCCCTTCGCCTTTTGTTGTTACATGACGTTACAAACATCTGTGCCAACAAGATTTGCATGTGTTTTAGTACACTTTAAAATTGTTTTGAGGCATTCAAACTTCCTGAGGTGATTAGATGAAATAAATATTTTTTATTTTATACAAATATTTTATTTTAATATTTTAACGAATAAAAACTTATCCTGAATATTTTTTTTTACAAAAACAGGCGTTAAATAGTACTTCTACAAAGCTCTTAGTTGACTACAAAATGTTTATAACACGCAATTCAGAGGCGAAATATTTTGGACCATACCCTTGGGAAACTTTTATCGTTAGTTGGACATCATTGTAATGTATTTCCTCCGAGACAAAAAAGTAAAGGTTGTGTTGTGTGGTTTGTGTGTTGTTTCCCTATATCTGAAAGTCGATCAGAATTGATTACAATTGGTGATAATCGTTACCAGAGATAAGTTTTAATGGCAGAGTTATCGATACAATTTTCTGGGTCGCTATTGACAAAATACATCGACTTCCGCTCGTGGAGGAGGGCAACCACTGACCAGAAACAAATGGGCATCGATTATTCACGATGCACCCACTCGTGGCAGCCTAACCACGACAAGGCGCCATTGCAATTGCCACAATTCATTCCGCCGGTCTCGCCAGAGCCCCCGTCATGGCCAGCCCGTGGCGGCCGCCGGTTGTGCCGCCCGCGCGTTTGCTGATATTGGCAGCCCACAACCGCCTCTTGCGCTCCTGCCCGCCAGGCGTCGCTGACATCACCGCTCTGAATGGAAGCCCTCTCCCCTCCCCTCCCCCCCTGTGCGTGTGCAGGCACTCTCCAGAGATGCCAACAACCAATCAACCAATCAATCAACAACAATAGTAGTGTAACGGTCCATTCGGACTCGTCTCAATAACTAAAAAAAAAAACGGACGTATTTAACTGTTGAAAAAAAAAACAATCGAAAGACCTGACTGTGTGACGGTCCATTCGGACTCGTCACAATAACTAAAAAAAACTGGCGTTTTTAATTGTTCGAAAAAAAAAACAATCGAAAGACTAGACTGTGTGACGGTCCATTCGGACTCGAAACAATAACGAAAAAAACTGACGTATTTAATTGTTTGAAAAACATAACAATCGAAAGACTAGACTGACTCAAGAGGATACAGAAAGATGATAGATACCGAGCCGACAACATGGTGTAGCAGCATGTGAAGGCAATTTTCGTGTTTTGGTAGAGTGAAAACGTGTCGCCGTGATTGGCATAAACAATGTTTTGAGAAAGATTTCGTGTGATCTAGTAGGTGGAAGATGCACATTCGCTAATTGTATAGACATTAATACGTTAGAATATGTTGTGATTGTAAATGCGAATTTTGAGGCGCAATTGTAGACAGCTAATTGAAGTAGGACGCGGACGGGAAACAAAAACGTACGCAGATACGATTTCATCGTGGAATCCAAGAAATGGTGGAAGGGCGAAACTACGGGCCGAGGGATACTTCTCAGCGCCGAGATTGCAGTGCTTCCCTACCATCAGAAAAGTTTCGAAATTAAGTATAAAATAGAGATCTTACAGAAGTAAATTGTTCAAGGCCAAGAATATTCAGTTAGTAAGTAAAATTAAGGAAAATCAAAATTGTAAAACAATTAAGTCTTATGCAGTTTCGATGGCCATCATCATCATAATTTTTAATCGTCATAATAACTGAGTTTGTAAAAATTTAAATTAGAAGAGAGCGAGATAGAAACTTGATGTTTTTTAGAAGAAATTAACGGTACTATTGGTCACGGTGCTGAATGTATTTAAATGATGTGTATGTTGTTTTTTTGTTTGTAGATTAAGACAATTTCCCTCCCATCACCAAAAAATAATGATAAATATTATTTCCTTATCATGTACAGGAGGGACATCAGCCTACGATCATAATATAAATATTCCAGTGCCAAAGCCGCTCTTGCCGGAAAGAGTATATTAAAATTTGAACAGGAATTTGGAATATCAGTTAAAAGATGTAAAAATAATTACAATTCTGATAGAAGCACGACAGAACGGTCTCAGTAGAAAGCACCTCATCGCGATATGGACGCAAGCCTCTATAGAGCAGTGAGGAGAAATGAGGTGTCGCGTTCGTTGTATTGAACGCTAGACGAGGGTACATGCGGTATGGAAATAAATACACATATTTTGCTTAGAACGATTATACATTATATTATATTATATTATATTATATTATATTATATTATATTATATTATATTATATTATATATTTGTATGTTATGGCTGGCATTTGAAGAGGTCACACCCTTGAGACAGCGTGGCTGCATGGACGAGTGTAGGCAGAGTGACGAGCAGAGAGTGAGAGAGAATCACGTCTCGAGGATGGTGCCTTCGTACGAGGTCAACCTGCAACCCGAAATGCTGGGGGCTGTCGCAGCAGTTTCATCAATCTGAGGCCCCACTGCACGAAATCAGGTCGCAGCTCGCCCGCCCACAGACCATATTCGCTTGGCTGTAACTACACACGCTATCTCGTTCTAAAAGGAAATTAATATAGGATATTGAATCCATTGTATTGATGTGATAGCAAGGACTTTATACATAATTAACCTATAACTAATACAGCGATTAGGTTGTGAGTAGATACGAGCACCAAAATACTTCAATAACAGTAGGAGGCTGTTGTTCATAATTACTAATGGAAGGATTTTGATATGCAAATATTTTCGTAAATGACGGAATAATTGGAAATACACAAAATTATGTAAAAAAGATGGTACTTAAACAATTGTATTAGGGATTAAAACAGATACATCAACTCAGTTTCTAGAATACGCTTCTCAATTTGCATTAAATGTTTCTTCTTTATAAAACTCGTAAGAGATGTTTCATGGTTTTATCCAACACTGAAGAAAATACAGAAAGAAAATATATTTAGGAAGTAAACAACCGTTCACTAGCTCAGCTCATTATGTTGGATTAAACACAACGTTTTAATATTTTTGACTTGACTGAAAGTCTCTGCCGCTTTGCGCTCAGGAGATCCTTGTATTAGAGAAACTCCACTGGACAAATACAGACACCAGAGAAACATCTTATGTTGTAAGAACTCGTGAAAGAAGTTCTATTAAAGTTGTAAAGGTTTCCACATTGGGATTGCTCTTCAAATTTAATTTGAATTTGACTTCGGAAAATCCTTCAAGTTTGTCCTAACAAGGCTTCCACTGTTTCTCCTTCACATCACATCAGACAAATACTTGTAGCAATGCAGTGTGAAAAGTTCCAAATCTATGTTTTCGTAACCATGTCAGAATTTGCAATAAAAACAAGTTTCTATCTTAATTAAATTGCTCAAAGTTAACGATAAAATGGAGAATTGCAAGGCATAATATTATACATTTTTGATAATGGATTTTTGTGGTGAACGAGGACCTCATTGTTTCATTTAAAGTATGAAGGGAAGTAGAACTTTGAAGAAAGGAAAACTATGCTTTTAAGACGCGAAGCTGTGCTCTTCTGTAGAAATCTGCTTTCTCATCTGTAGCGAATTCGAAAGAACTTCAGTTTCAATCTTTGCTCTCAAATAGACGAAATGTATTCTGTTTGGTCTTGACCCTTGTTCACTTGTGTGCTATATTTCGTGTGATAGTATTAGGAACGTATTGGAAACAACGCACATTTGTGATGTGATGAGTGATTCACCTGACACCAAAAGCAGCCACCTATCACAAGGCCCCAAGGATGCTGCCAAAAATTCGCTCAGTGTGTGCCGTAGAATGAATGTACACATAAGACAGTGGTTTGAAGCGCACAAATTCGTCGGTCACGAGAATGTTACAAGATGTATGATGTATTCAACATGAACGAAATCTGTAGTCTGTGGGTGACATCTTCACGGATACTTATTAAAATAGTCTCTTAGCTACTGTTTCCATCAAAGTCTAGGTGTTCGTCTTTTACGTTTTTTCTGCAGACATGTACTATTTAATCCATCCCGTCATTTCGGCAGACATGAATGTTTTCGTCACAGCCATTCATTACAGATCCAAATGATCGTTTTTCTGTATTTCAGAAAGGCTTTATTTATTTATTTATTTATATATATAATATTTATTTATTTATTATATATATATAATATGTGTGTGTGTGTTTGTGAATATATTATGCAGTGATTATATTCTGCATCGTGTATGTTATGAAAGTACTAATTTCTAATAACTATGAACAAAATACTGATAATCATAAATACTAAATCCAACGCTATAAGCCAAACCTAATTTTTACCAATGAGCTCCGCAGTGCTAGGCTGTCCATTGTGCTGCGAGAGCGGCAAATCACGAGAGCATAACGAGGGGGCACAGGTGGGAGTGTGTGTGTGTGTTGGCGGGGGCGGAGCCTGAGGCATCACAGGGTCAGGGCGCGGCCCTTCGCGGGTCGCCGCCCTTTCCTCGCCCCCCGGCCTCGCCCTAGCCTATCCGCGCCTGCACAATTTTCTTCGCAGACTTAATTGCTTTAAAGTTTGTATTTAATAAAGTTGAGCGGCGCACGGACGTCCCGGGCCGGCGGCCTGGCGTCGGATCCTCCCCGTGTAAACTCCCTGTAAATATCACCTTTGGAGAGTTCCAGCGCCGGCCGCCGCCTCCGCCACCGTCGTCCCTCATGGCTGAAGCTGCCTCTGCCCCGGGAAAAAAGCTGCCCGCAAACTTCGCACTTACACGCGCCAGGTACTCCGCGGTGCCGCCGCCGCTGCCGGAACTGAACAAGCGCGAGCCGGCGAATTCATCTTGGCCGGTTCGGGTGAAATATGGTATTTTGCTACGTTTTTTAACGCTTGAGACGCCGTAACGCCATGTTTGTTTTAATTGAGGAAGTTACGGGTTCATTCATGGTTTAAAAACTACCGAGATATGTGGGTGGTGAGACCTAATGTGTGTGTGTGTGTGTGTGTGTGTGTGTTCATGCTCGTGTTATCCGTTATTTTTTAAAGATACATTAAAATTGCCTGATAAGAAATGGTTTGTCTCTCATGAGACGCACTTTGTGAGAGAAATGTAGTTTCGTTGGAGGCGGTAAAGAAAAGACGTTTTTATGTAGATATGTAAACGATTCCTGCTCTTTGAGGAATTTGGTTCCGACTTTTTCAAGCACTTTAAAATAATTATATTTACCATATTCCAAGTTAGTATCGCCATATTTCATCTAAATGTGTTTATATTTTTACTCAAGACACCTAATATTTAAAACTTTGATTTGACGACGTCCACTCCAAGTTTTGACATCTAAACTTCACTTGGCATTTTGTCGGGATACCAGTCGGAGCATGGAGAATGTTGCGACTGGGGCGATGCTGCTCGACAGAGATACCTAGTTGGGGAAAATCCCTACAAGCTGATGTAGGTCGGCGCTGGAACTCTCCACCCAGTGGGGGAAGATCATCGCCACCGTTCGAGATAAAAACATGCACTACACTTACAGGACTAATGTTCTGAGTTCACGCTTTCGGAGTCACTAATAAATCAATTTACTTCATATTTCAAACAATATTTATAATTGTTACAAATTTTGCTCGCTTACAAATCGTACAATCATCAAGCCGTTTTGTAAGACTTTGAATTTATAACCTTTCATATTTGCTGCAGGCACGTCGCTATATAACGTACTGAAATTTCGAAGTAAGTAAACTAGATTCTCCCTGGATTTGAAAGAGGGAATTATTCTCCGAATAAAAACAGGTTTAATGTTAGAAAATACAGTCCAAAAGGTTCAAACGTCGCCACACGCCGCCAGAATCTCTCTTCGTTGGTCGGGGGCCGCTCTTTCACGGTTCCTCTACCCCTTGCGAATGCAGTACTCTACTGTCGCTTTGTACGCACCTCGCAGTTTGAGTTGAACCTGTTGTTCCTTGTCCGGGATTTCATGCTTGAAATATTCAAGTGTACACTAGAAACCCTTACACAGAAGAAAACATTCGTAAACGCACTAACAAATTACATTGTAGCAACCGGCACATTTCACATTGTGCCCGTTTAGCGAGATTTGCAGAAAATTCTGCAGAACGCGTACTCTCGTTTTGTTAAATTTAAAAATATTTTTTAACTCCTGTACTTTTAGCTCTGGAGGTTTAACCCGCTTACGGGTAGAGGATGATAGAATCCTTTTTTTGAACCTTTTCCGGCAACTCTCTAAAAAGTAGTTTAGATTTAGATTTACATGTATTTAGTAAAAAAACCAGTAAAACTGTATGTGACGTATGGGAGAGAAGATTATCTGCGCACGTTTTCTTGAGTTTCAGAATCCCTTCCCATCATTTTAACTATAAATAGTTGAAAGGTGAGTAAAAATTGAAGATAAATAAATAAAAATAAAATTTAAAAAAGCGTGAAATTTGCAATAATTGAAAAAAACATTTTTGTTCCCGAGTTATATAAAGTTTATTTGCGTCGGTAAACGTATGATTTTTTTGCATTGCTAACAAAGTAGTAACTCGCCCTTACCTCTGCTTCTACCATTACAAGCAAAGGGCAGCTCAACAAAACGTGCTCATAGTGAAGCTACATTTACGTTGTGTGTTATGTTTAACAGTTGTCAAATGTTCCTTAAATGTCAGGGTCTTATAAGAAAAAAGAAGGATGTTTTTTTCTCACACTTCGTTTTAAAAATCCACTGAGTAGTTTTAGTACATTTCTTTTCGAATTGCTGGCCTTTCGACTACTATTATCTTAAAGCAAAATATTTTGAAAGTGCATTTAAACAGGCTTCAAATAAGTTATTTAGTAATATAGTTTTAGTAGCATCATCTTGTTGAACTTTATTAGAAGAAATTTATTTTAAATACAGAAATCAGTCTGATCTAATTTACACTAATTTGAGGGAGTCGTTAAGGCAAAGGCTGATAATACAATGTAACATCGGGTTGTTTTATCTGTCAAATGGTTGTGTATGTACACAAAAGGAAATAAGTCAAAAGTTTGTATATTGCTGATGTGTTTTATGTGAATTTTGTTAATCATAGTTTTTTTGTCTCTACATGAATGTCTATTTAAATGAATTTGTTTATTTGTACTTTGACGAGTGTACGGCTGTATTCAGAAACTGTATGTCGAGTTTTTCACGATTGCATAGTATACCTACATTATTCTGTGTAGTATATTGTGAATATTACGACCTGGCGTATATGTCAATCTTACGACCTGTAACTTTTATTATATGATTTTTTTCTTTAAAAGAACTCTTAACCATTTTCCTCTGCGCGAGAAAAAAGTACGTTTTTCTTCACACTACAAGAACTTTTTAAAAAAATTGAAGAATTTTGGTCTAGTTGAACCAAATTAACTATATGAAACTTGGAAGTGAGATAAAGATTATAAAACATTCCTTAAAAATCAGATCCAGAGATCATTGAGGTTGAATACCAGCATTCGAAAGGTGAGAACGCTTTAGGATGTAGATATAGTAGGGACTTCGGCCTAGTCACGTATTATGAATCTTTGCAGTTGTATACGAAATATTTGTATTTGTATTTAGCCATTATATGTCCCGTAAAGGGCAATTGACCTCGTCGCTGTTATACCCCGTGTTTCGTAGTCACCCAAAGAGAAGCCCAAGGTGTCTCAAATACGCTTAACCATCATGGCTTCACTCGTAGTAAACAATTTCGGCTAGCGATGCTGATTTCATGGCCGTGGCCTTTGAGGTGAACCATTCAGCATTTGCCTCGATGTCCGAGGGAAAGCACAAAAACTCCGGTCGGGATGGCAGGGACGGGGATTGAACCCGGGCCTCCCGAATGCTAAGTCAGCGCACTACGACGTTACACGTTAAATTCCGCTCGTTATATATGGACGTAATAATTATCTATTAAGTAAATAACAAAATAAATACAAATTACGTGAGTGATCACAAACACTGGCACGATGCACAGGCATCTGAACATAGCTGTGCCAGTGTAAATGAATGGAGATGTAGCGAGAGCAACGTCTAAAATATAACTCTAAAATCCAGGGAGCAGAAATGAATTTTTTTGAGAAACACTCTAGGTTATATTATCTTGGATAAAAAGAAAAATATGGAGATATGAAAAATACTGGGTGTCGAACCACTGCTGGAGAACCTGGATATAAATCAGAAAAGATGGTATGAACATCTAAGAAGAATGCCCGATAGCAGACTACCAGCACTCGCAGTGAACTACTCACGCAGAGGAATGAGATCTAGGCCTAATAGGAAGTGGACATTGGAACAGGTTCTAGAACCTTGAAGTGTAGAAGCAGAAGCGGGTGGCGAAGCGGGAGGCGAAGCGGGTGGCGAAGCGGGTGGCGAAGCGGGAGGCGAAGCGGGAGGCGAAGCGGGAGGCGAAGCGGGAGGCGAAGCGGGAGGCGAAGCGGAAGTAAAGAGGCGGAGGCAGCAGGTTACAAGTATAATAAACTCAAATACATTGTTTTTTTAAAATAAACATTTGTCTTTCGGCAAGCGGTCGGCAAATAATGGGCGGCAACCTGCAAGAGCCTGCGGGATGTGCGCTTGCACGCCCGGCGTGCGCAGTCTCCTCCAATAGGCGGCCGGCCGCC
>BOPP01000150.1:131856-147400 GCA_017312745.1 Gryllus bimaculatus | reverse complement strand
ATACTTCAAAGATTATGTACAAGTTACCAATGAATCTAAATTATTAAAACACTCCGGCAACCTTTCTTTAGAACACGCTCTTATCCTGGGCAGAAAACACAAGCCACGCGTGATGCCGCTGTCGGACCATCTGTCCCGTGAACAATTACCGTCCAGGCGCTGACGCGAAAAATTTAACCGCGGACGTGACGACCGTTGCCTACAGCACACGCGAGATTGTCCTGCCTTACTCTTCCGGACATCTCGCCACGACTCCTACACCCCTTGTACTAACACACGTACAAGCTTCCCGATATGCAAACTGAATGGAAGAACGCGGGCAAAGATGGCGACCGGTTAAATAGTTGAGGCTGACACCCGCCACCACTGTTCGACAATAGATTAGGCCTCGCCGGCTGGCGCGAGACTCGCTAGGCCAAGCCTTGGGTTTACGCCCTCCCACGCAGGATATCTCAGGGTTGCGTGCCGTGCTTCCGTAAACGAGGAGCTCGCCGGCTAGCATCCTCGGAGTTTACAGCTACGTATTTTTTGGCTCTGCGGTTCTACCTGAGCACCGAACCAGAGCGCAAACTCCCGGAAGTCCAGTGCTCAACCCCTTCTCCACCCGCAGCGTAACTTTCACCGACCCTACGTTCTGGCCTCGCGTGTTAACGACGCCAAATACAGAAGTCACACGCAACGTCACTAAGATGAAGAATAAATCAATACGACAGGCAAGGCAAAGAAGATAGCAAAAGTAGTGGAACAAGCAAGAACAGAGCGTAAAGGGAGATCAGAGCTGGAAGGCGCTCTTTAAGAACTGCATCCGAATGGCAGATGCGATTGTAAAAGTCATGTTTCTGCGTTTTGTTGTTTTCTACGTTATCGGGAAAACACTCATTCGCTAACACAACAAGGAATTTTGAAGGTTGAAGCAAATCTGAAACCTAAAATAGGGAAAATATTGCATGAAATGCTCTTTTCAAAGTAGATTAATGGATTAGGATTAACCATAAGGCAATGTGCTGATTCAGTACGTATCCTCCATCAGCCACACCTGTGCCTTCTGATCGACCATCTCACTGAAGTATAAAAGTCAGTCGAGGACGCTTGTTCAGATATCAGAACGAGCGAGGGTCAGCTAGAAAATGGAGGTCTACTTATGAGGGGAAGTGAGTTTGGCTGACGTCATTCCAGAGGCTGTCGGCTGGACTCTTCATGCGGTTGAAAAATGTCATTATTCTATTGAAGTTTTTTTGTCAATGTATTGTTATAGAAGTGGTATTGCTCAAAGTGGGACGCTAACATGTTCTGAGAGGAATGATGCTGAACAGGTCAGTTCCATCTGCTCAGGCTGAGCTCGGTTCCAGGAATGGTCTGTCTCTGTTTCGGAGCGCATCTCAGGCACCTTTGAGTCCGACAGTATCTTATTCGGATTTTACTCCGAGGTCAACAAAGCAGCAGCTGGAAATATGATCGACCTTTCAAAAACGTGCGGCTTGCTGTATTCAGAATCGTGATTATGCAAGATGGCGTTCAAATGGTGCCCTGATAAGAAAACCACATTTCAAGAACCGACTTGTAAGATGAAAAGGGAGAACGTGTTTATAATAGGTGAAATGTCATGCTTGCTTTTCAATTGTTAACCTGCCCAAACACAACCGTGAATCAAATAAGAAGGACAAAAACGAATTGATAATTCTTCTTCTAAGAAGTAATATAGCAAGTGGTGAGTTTACTTTTGCGTGATATAAGAGAGGATGTATTTGCAAGTTTGCAAAGTCATCAGTTCACAGCACTTCGCAAAATTTACTTTTCTCATACAAATACTTAAAATCTTCTTTAGAACTTTAATTGTTTCACTCGTTAGTTTTAACTAAAATTAAACTAAAGTAAGATAAACTAAAAGCCAAGAAGCTCAAGACTCATGGCTAAAAAGACGAAAACTCTGTTGAAGTTCTAACAATAAACCGCAAGGCATGCAATAGGCACATACACGCACCACCGAGCAATACGACGTTGGGAGCGACACACAGCAGGCACACACAACATCTTTTCGACTAAGAGCTTTTCCCAAATTCGGCCAAATTGACGCAATCTGGCTGTCTAATTCGATTCAGCCAGTCCGATATAAATAGAGAAACATCTATAATTCTTTGGTAGACAACTTTTTTTGTGCCTGTGTGGTGTAGTAATTGATAACGACGAATGAAATATCGATCTCAGCAATGGAAAAGCTAATTTCACCATTCTACAGCACTGTTTAGCTAAGATACAGCTACCCGGTATTTGGCATCAAAATTTGGCATCTTTCCAGTATTCAAAACCTTACCGCATCAAGCACTAACATCCTAGATACTCACCTGGGCATACAACTCAAAATCATTAAAAATAAATACCACCATCTAATAAATAGTAATCGGAAGAACGATGGTATAGTTTATCTTTCCGTTCTTCTGTATGTACAGCCAGAAGGGCGGCAATAGGTGGATAAGTTGAACACGGTCCTCCTTCATCGTGATTCCATCCAATTCGAAATTCCATTCCGTTTTATTCCTCTACGTCGGCACGTAACGCACGTACACCGGGGCTAATTCCTTCCTGCAAGAGCTCGTTCCCTGTCAGCGCATCTTCACAGCGCTGGCCGTGCATTATGCACTGAACAACTCCTTTAGAGTCATCTCGCAATACTCTCACCATTGTTCCACAGGGCTCTTCCTCCCCGGTGCCTTATGCGCCGCTCGGCCCCGCCCGCCCTCGAGAACCGCCACGCCGTCTTCGCCCCCGGGCAGCTCCGTCCACCGTCCTGCCGGGGCACCGGCCTTCCTCCCCCACACACGTTTGTCCCCCCCGCCACTGCCTGTTCCCCTCCCGTCGTTGCCAACCTGACATATACGTATGCCTTCCTTCTTGCATGCCAACTTCGCGCCATCGCTCCCCGTGCAACATCCACACGGTCCACTGACCTCGCCCCCCCCCGGCCAACCCACCGCTACCTCCGCCTCGCCTCCGCCCGCCTCCGCTGCAAACACCACACAATACACCCTGCGTTGCCCGCGCGCCCACCATTCATGCGCCCCCCCCCGCCCGCCCCCGGAACGAGGTCATTCTCACCGCCGCGCCTCGAAGCAGGTCCGTTTCCCGCGCCCACCAGCCGCTGCTACGGCGGGCGCGGAAGCGTTAGGTTGTCGGCGGCCCGACGTGAAAATACGAGACAAGCGCAGATTTAAAATGGTTTTAAGAATGCATGCGCCTTGGCACGCTCCCCCACCCGCGCGCCGCGAATGTCGAGGCGGGGCAGGGGGAAGGGGTGGGGGTGTCCCGGGAGTCGAAGCGCCGGCCCTGCAGCGCGTATCGCCCTCCGTGGGGGGGGGAGCGGCGGGGCAGGAAGCGCACGCACCGACGTTCGGGTCAATAGCGAGGGGCGGCCGAGTGACGCAGGAAAGAGGATAAAAACGCCGGCAGCCAAGCGGCTGAGGTCGGTGTCAGCTGAGCTGGACTGGAACACCAGAACAGAGGGAGAGAATAAAGGAGGGAGGAAGGAAAGGAGAGGGATGAGAAGCAGTTAGAGGGAAATAGTCGGGCAGAAGAGGAAAGAGAGGAAGGATGAGATGGAAGGAAAGATAAGGGTGGAAACAAGAGAGTGGATAGAGAGAATAAGAGGGAGTAAAACGCAGGAAAGAGAAAGAGGGATTGGATTACGGAGGAGAAAAGGGAAGGACAGTAATGAAGAGAGAGAAGGGTGAGGAAGAAATAAGGGCCAAGGTAGGAGGGAAGGAGAGTAAGAGAAAAGGAGATTTGGAGACGGAAATGAAGAGATACTAACAGAGAAAGTCAATCGAGGAAAGGAGACAAAGCGAAGGAAGTAGGAAAGAGAAACGCCAGAGAAAGGGAAGGGATAGCTGAGGAGGGGAATAGGGGGACGGAGGGAAAGAAAGAAGGGGGATGGAAAAGATAAGGGTGGGGAGGGAAGAGGGTGGATGAGAGATGGAGCGAGGTCAGGAAGTGAGAGGGAGAGAGAGAGAGAGGGGGGTAAAGGGAGCTAGAAAACCATAGGGAGAGAAATATGTATGGATAGAGAGAGAGAAAGGTAGAGTGCAAGGTAGGAAGGGAGGGGTGAGGGAGAGGAACGCGAGCCAGACAGATAGGAAGGAGAGTGGAGAGGACGAAAATGGGAGAGGGAAAGAGGTAAGAGGTCGAAAGAAGTAATGGGAAAGGCGAAACAGACAGAAGAAAGTTGGAAGTAGCGGATGGTCTAGAGAAAGGGAGGGATGGGTTTGAGGCAAGCAAGGGAGAGGGAGGGATATGAAAAGGGGAGAGGGGAGCGAAGAGGTTGGGGAAACGATGAACCTGGCAGCCTCGCCAGGAATGTGGGCGGTCGATGTACAACTGCGAGGAGCATCCTGGACGATTTGAGAAGACACGACGAGACCAAACTACTAGGCCAAAAAATAACTCGTTTTGTTTATCTTTTTGGTTTCGTTCTCACGAATAAAAAAAACACTTAAGAATATCATCTTGTTTGTTTTTGCTACTTTTTTTATGTTGTGCGTCCATGAGAACGTAGGTGATCAGAGTTTATTTGATACGAAACAGATATTACCAAGATAGCAATACAAGAGGGTTGTTTTGGCATGATCTTTACATTAAATCCCAACAATGGTAACAACATGCAACTGTGAGCAATTCATCGATGTGTAGTTTAATACTTGATGTATTGTGTTGTCTCATGAAATCATACCTTACATACCTTCAAGGTCCAGATTTAGGAACTGCTTCAGTGTTTCGAAGTGGGGGGGAGCCACGTACTACAAGAGATTGTACAATTGCTTGGTAATTGCTTTCATTTGATCCTCGATAAACTAGAATAGGCTTTTACATATAGTTACTATAGTCGGTGTCTCCTGACGACCGTTGCCTAGAGCAACACCAATGCATCACCATCGTACTTGCTTGAGGTCGCAAAATCAAAATTCTAGAAAGCAGACAAATTATATAAAAACCCCAATTAAAGGTACGTGTCTAATTAATTTGCGTGTTTACCTAACATGCTGTAACAGTGTTAAATGTGTTAAATCAGATTAAGAACCATTTTAAATCTGCGCAGAAGGGCAGCGCAGAGTTATAAGCGACAATTTCGGAGAGGTGCGGGGGAATCATGTGGGCTGTCCATATAATACGTAACTACAATTTTGGAGTATTTTCGCATACACCACATCTGCCCTTCCTTACCGCATCTTAATATATACATAATCGCACTTTAACCCCCCTACAATAAATTACGTAACGCTTGGCGACAACTCCCGCTCTTGTAAAATATACCGAAGTAAAAATAAATAAGCAACATGTAAAACAATTTGTATTATTTTTACTTGCATTGTATAAATTTTTTTTTTTTAAAGAAGTTATAAATAATAATTAGTTGCGATTCTGACAGCACTAACAATAATATTTTTAGGAGTAAGTTGTGAGTGAAAGAGAATGCCTTGGGACGAGAACATGATTGATCTCAGAAATGCCACGCAGTTCTGAATTAATGTAAAGCAAATCATACAGGCAATTTAAGATGGACTTCAGATATATTTCTATATCAGTTTATTGAAATTATTTTCTTACAAAACCTATGGATTCCAACAAAATTCGTCGAAAAAATATTTCCATTATTAGTGGTAAGAAATCTTAACAACTAAAACTTTATTTAATGTTTTAAAACACAATCGGAAATTAGTTAATACTTTTTATTTTTTAGTACGGATTCAACAAGAATATATTTCAGAAATGTTGGAAATCTGTAAAAAAATCAAATGTTACGGAACACTTACTAACTAAATCCCTAGTCCCCTATTATAAGCGCAGCGTAAAGCACTTTTATCAGAACCCCTTCCACTCATCGTTAGTGTTAACGTCATGTGATACAGCCCCTGCGGAGACCGACGGAAGAAAATAACTTAGTCCAAACGTCTCCCACGGAAGTGATTCGAACTTCTAGGTTCAAGAAATAACCGACGAAAGCCGGAGGCCTACGTAGGTGAAGCCCTGCTCAAACACAGTTCGCCATAGTTGCGAAATACTATGTCAGTTATTTGCGAAGAATAGGGGAGTAGAAACAATTTGATAGACTCCATGCATATTAGGCACAGAGAACGAAATTCTGAATTGCTCTACCAGCGAAATACTTAAATTTGTTTGTTAAAGAATGTTTTAATCGCGTCTGGGAGTAAATTAATACTCCTATTCAGAATTTGGCAAAGTGGGTAATTACATTGGAATGCACGTGAATAATGCCGGTAATAATATAGCCTGCGAGAACTACAAATTTCTGTGCCTGATTGTTGTATGAGCAACCCTGCTTGACACGTTGCATTTCTAGCTTTCCCGCTCAATAACAGTCATGTCACTATATTTTAGTCTCAAATGAGGAGAGGGAAACGGAGGACGAGAGGAAGAAAAGGAGGAGAAAGAGGAAAAGAGGGAAGAGGAGGGAAAGAGGAACGAAAACGTAAAAAGGACGAAGAGAGAAGAAGGCAATGAGGATTTAAGCGGAAATGGAGAATGTTAGACAAGGAACATTAAAATAAGTAGAGATGAAGTGAAGACGAGGAAGCGAAGGACGAAGACTGGAAGACGAGGAACGAAGATGACGAGATGGAGCAGAGGAGACGAAGACGAAACGAGATGGAGACGAAAGATGGAAGACGAAGAGACGACGAAGAAAGAACGAGGAAACGAAGAGAAGACGAAGATGGCGAAGAGGCGAAGAAGCGAAGAATGGGGAAGCGAAGAGGCGAAGTGAGACGAAGATAACGAAGACGAAAGAGAAACGAAGAGAACGAAGGAAGCGAAGACGACGAAGGAAGACAAGATGGACGAAGATACGAAGATGGAAGACGAAGAGGAGCGAAGATAAACGAAGAGACGAAGATGAAGACGAAGAGGAGAGGAGCGAAGAGGAGACGAAGAGAAGACGACCAGAGAAGACGAAATGAACGAAAGGAAGACGACAGAATGAGACGACGATGAAGACGAAGATGAAGACGAACGATGGAGACGAAGATGGAAGCGATGAGCGAAAAGACGAAGAGAACGAAATGACAGAAGCGAAGAGGAGCAAAGAGACACCGAAGGGCCGAAGAAACCGAAGAAGCACGAAGAACAGGAGAAGACGAATAGACGAAAAGCAAAGACGATAGACGAACGAATGAGAAAAAGACGAATGACAAACGAATAGACGAAACGAAAAGACAAGAAGACACGAAGAAGCCAGACAGACGAAGAAGAGAACGACCAGACGAAGAAGGACGACGAAGAGAAGAAGAGAAGAAGACGACGAAGAGAAAAGTACGAAAAGAGAAAAGACGAAAAGACAAGACGAAAAGACAGAAGAAAGACGCAAGCGAAGAAGGACGAAGCGACGAAGACACGAACCGAACGACGACGACGAAGACGAAACGAAGAGACGAAGACGACGACGAGAAGAGAGAACGACGAAGACGAGAAGAACGACGAAGAAGAAGAGACAGACGAAGAAGAAGACGACGAGAAGAACGAAAACGACGAGAAGAAGACGACGAAGAAGAGAAGAAGAAGAAGAAACGACGAAAGAAGACGACGAGAAGACGACCGAAGAAGACGAAGCAAGAAGACGACGGAAGAAGACGAAGAAAGAACGACGAAGCCGAAAGAAGACAGAAGAGACGACAAGAAAGAGACGAAGAAGAGACGAAGAGAGAGGAGCGAGAAGAAGACGAACGAAGAGCGACGAATGAAGACGAGAAGAAGACGACGAGAAGAGAACGAAGAAGACGTAAGAAGAAGAAGAAGAACGACGAGAAGACACGAAGAAGACGAGAAAAGACAGAAGAAGACGAAGAAGACGACGAGAAGAGGACGACACGAAAGAAGAAGAACGAAGAAGACGAAGAAAGAAGACACGGAGAAGACAGAGAAGCGAACGAAAGACACCGAAAAGACAGAAGAAGACGAGCGAAGAAGAGAACGAAGAAGAGAAGAGAAGACGACAGAAGAAGACAGACGAGAAGACGAAGAAGAAGAAGACGAAGAAACGAGAAGAAGACGAAAAAGCGAGAAGAAACGAAGAGAGTCGAAGAAGAACGAAGGAGAAAGAAAAACGCAGAAGAGAAGAAGGAGACGACGAGAAGAAGGGCGAAACGAAGAAGAAGAGACGAACGAAGAAAGATACGAAAGAGACAAGAAGAAAGAAGATCGAAAGAGACGAGACGAAGACGAGAACAGACGAGACGAGACGAAGACGAAGACGAGCGAAGAACGAAGAGTAAGAAGACGAAGAAGAAGACACGAGAAGAGCGACGAGAAGAAGCGACGAAGAAGAAGCGACGAAGAAGACGACGAAAAAGAAAGACGAAAAGGCGAAAAGAAACGACGAAGAAAGACAAGAAGAAGACGACGAAAGCACGAGAGACCACGAAGAAGACGACGAAGAAGAAAACGAGAAGAAGAAGCGACGAAAAGGATGAGAGAAGACGCACCGAAGAGAAGCGACGAAGAAAAGACGACGAAAGAAGACGAGACGAAGAAGAAGACGAAGAAGACGACAGAAGAACGAGAGCGACAAGAAGCAACCGACGAAGAAGAGACGGAAAGAAACGAAAGAGAGACGAAAGAAGACGAGAAAAGCGACGAAGAAGAAGCGACAGAAAAAGACGACGAAAAGACGACGAAAAAGACGACGAAAAAGACGACGAAAAGAGACGAAAAAGACGACGAAAAAAGACGACGAAAAAGAGCGACGAAAAAAAGACGAAAACAGACGAAAAAGACGAAAAGAGACGAAAAGACGAAGAAAAGACGAAAAGACGAAAAGACGAATAAAGAAAGAAAAGGAGCGAAAGAATCTCTCTGAAAAAGGGGAGGTTGAATATATTATTTTTATTTTGTTATTGAAATTTATTTCTTATTTCACTACGTCACAGTATCTTCTCTCGTGTGTTAGTATTCTTCTTTCCTCTGAGTGAGTCCCTTTTGATCTGTTTTGAATGGTAGATGTAGGATGTGTAAAATGACACAGATGTGAGGACGGTGAAATGACACAGTTTGATATTGAGGAGTGTGTTTGTGACGAAGATTGGAAAGGAAGCAGAGACGAACTCCACAAGACTGGAAGACAGAAAGTACGACTCCGAATTATATGAGTACCAAATATGTAGTCGATAATATTTCATTACTGATAATAAATATTTCTAAATCGGGGTTAGGAATTAAAAAAAGTTTTTGTCTCAATATTCAGCAGAAAGTCATGTTTGTGGAAAGTCAAAGGGCACCGAAATTATGTTCCGATCGTTATATATGACTTCCACGTCGTGATTATGTCACTACGTAACAATGAATGTTAAAAACAGAAGTCCGGGATTAATTATTAATGAAATTTTATTTTCTATTTGTTACATTTATTGAGTGCAATTAATAATTTAGTTTGTAAAATCATAGAGAAAGCTCATGTTAATTAGAAAAGTGCTACAATTCATTAAAAACATATCATTTATTTTGTACCATTATTGAACAGTATTACTTATTCATCGTCAATTTTGGAGTGCAAATGTTAGTTTTTGAAGCAGCGCTTAAAGGGAAAGAATCCAACGAGACATCCAAAGTACGCGTTGCCAAATCACGCTCTCTCAGGGCGAGCGCATGGCTCCAACAGGCTCGCATGACCGGCGAAGGGAAGAAAGTAAAGGAAGGGAAAAAGAGCGCGTTCGTGGGATGTTTGCATCTTGGGGCCGGTAGCGGTAGATACACAATATATATGTAGAATTGCGCTGTCTTTGAACCGTTATTTCTATTATTATTTGCCATTTCTTAGGTTTGGACCTACAAACCAATTTGTCGGTAGTTTCCTTTCATTATGATCTATCACAAAAAACAAGGAAACTCACAGAACGTCTGATGGTTCATTAAAATCTTACATTTTTCTTGCAGCACCCAAGAACATGAAACCCCATTTATGTGAAGCCTTAAATACATATAACTTGTAATGGATATAGTAATTGTGCGTAGTTATATCGCAATGATTTTAGTGTATTGAAAATTACTTAACGTTCAAATAAGATGATTCTGAGAAGACTGAGTAAAAAGCAGATTATGTAAAACTAATAAAACGTGTAATTAGGAAATTTTGTATAGTACATAATGTTTTTATATCCAGATTTTTTATTTTAATTTACAAAGTTGAGTTAACTTTCTTACCGTTTGACATAAATTTATTTCAGACATATTTACATATTTTTCTGTAAAATACTCGTCTTGAGTCTTCCATGCTCGAATTCCCTCTCGTATACTTCAATTTATTTACAATGGCACCTCAAAGTCAGGTTACGCTGTGTTGCTACAGGTTTGTGCGGTTAGCGCGTGGTAAGCACATGGCTGCGACCACCAGTTCCGTTGAGAAGGACTGTTTGCTTTGTCAACACTGTAGTGACTTTGATGCTCCTTAAAGATATGAGATTGTCTCAGCTGGGGCGGTGCCCCGCTGGTGGGAAATACCTGGTGGGGGAAAACCGCGCTAGCCGACAGGAGGTCGTCGACGGAACTCTCCATATAGTGGGGGGAACATCACCGCCACCCCACAAGCAAAAACGTGCATTACACTTACAGGACAGATTACCCTGTTAGTCGACGTACCGAAAAGCACTTAGCCTATCAATCAGTTGAACCTATTTAATGGAGACTGCCTACCTTCCCCGTTTTTCGTACATGATTTTGAGGTGCTATTATAAATAAATCGAAGTATACGAGAGGGAATTCGAGCATGGGAGACTTAAGACGCGTATTTTACAGCTACAGAAAAAAGCGTGAAGATATCTGAAAAATATTTATGTTGAACGTTAAAAAAGTTAACTCAACGTGGTAAATTAATATCTAAAAATGTGGAAATAAAAACTATGAATTTCTATACACACTTTCCTAATTCCACGTTATAAAATTTTTACATAATCTACTAAGGAGGGATCTCTTGGGCGAGAAACAGGCGATTTAAATTTAGCTCAGTCGTCATTTATGCTTGATCTTTTACATGCAAGTAAATCTACTAACATGGGACAGCCAACTTTACTTCCTCTCCCAAGGAAGGCGTACGAAGGATTTTTTCGCCCTTAAAAATTCACGGCTTCGATCGGGTTTAAACCGGGCAACTTGGGTATTACAGGCCGATACGCTAACCGTTACACCATCGCCGCTGCTTGTCCTTGAAGTTGGAGTAAGTCGCGTAGAAAGGGTCGGTGAGTTAAGTGTTGCGCTGAGCGTGGGCGAGACGTGGACAGCCCTGGCTTGGCGCGAGGCGGGGGCGCGTGTCGTGTCTCTGGCCGCGCCGCGCCGCGCGCCAGGCTCCGAGGTGAAGCGGCGTGAAGCGCCGTGCCCGTGTGATATGGCGCAAAGGGACCTGGAGCTGTTGGCGCGGCGAGCGGCAATTGAGCGGAGACCGCACCGCAGTTGCAGCCTCTGCCGCCGGCGATGTTGCCGCCACCTCAGGGGCCTCCGGTGGGCGGCCAACTTCTCCCTGGCTGGCCAACTGTGGCGGCGCGCTCACTGTGATCTGCAAGGTACTCCGATTTAAACAGAGTGGAACTTGAAGGTCACGAGATGGACGGTCAGACAGAGAGAGGTGGTGCAAAGCGTAAGCTGATGTCACCGCAGTGCCTCTGACCGGGAGGTCACAGGTTCACGTCTCGACAGTGGCTGGCTTTTTGAGCTACGTCGAGCTACGTCGAGCTACGTCGAGCTACGTCGAGCTACGTCGAGCTACGTCGAGCTACGTCGAGCTACTTCAGTCGCTCTCTGGAGGAGAATTCTAGAGATCGGCTGATCTGATCGGTAGTTTTCGGTGGTTCCTCCCATCAACATCATGTCAAGGCCAGAGCAGAAACATTTCAAACGGGTCACGGTCCGCGCGTGAGTTTGCTTTCCTGTTTCTTGTCATATCCTCGCCCCCTTACGTACTCACTTAACACTTACATGCATAACCACACATGCCGGGCAACCGCTACACTACTACTTCACTACGACTTATATCGGGAGCTTCGCCTTTCTTCTAGAGTGGACTGTCTTGGTGGTGAGAGATACCTGGCTGCGGAAAACACAAGCCGACGTGTAGGTCGGCTGGACGGTATCCGCGGATGACATCATCCAATGGGGAAAGATCTCTGCTCCCTCCAGCGATGAAATTGTGCACTACACTTATGGGGAAATTACCTTAGCGGGTGACTCACCCAAAATCAATCGACTTCCGTTTTATGTGCATGAATGGTAGAAACCACCAGAAACGAGAAAAAATAAGAGAAAAATTACCAAGAATTGATTTATTTTGCATACGAGTCGGTAATTCGCGAACGTATATAATAGTTTCCTGTATTTTGTCGTTGAAGTTAATTAAAAGAGTGTTAACAAGCCATCTACACTTATCTTTGATGCAAATGGGCCGAATATCTGCTTCCCGTAATCGCATAACTTCCATTCAGTGGTCTCTCGTGTTAACGGCCTGTTTTCTTCTGAACAATGAGAGATCGCTGCTGATAGGATTCACTGTACAACCATCAATTTTTATTGTAATTTTCCAATTTATTATTTATGGAAACGACGTATTTAACTAGATAATCTACCCTTCACGAATATTTGTGGCAAACGCATGACATTGCTGCGAATATCAGCGTATCTCTAGCTTCAAACAAAAGGAAAAGCGTATCAAGATCGAATAATTTTATCATCTACGATGCATTTCCATATGCCCATGTTTACTTTTGCTAAAAGCGTCTGTCTCCAAATTATTTCAATTTAGTAAGTAATTAGTATTTGCTGATTCAGTGGTATGGTTCTGCCGTAAGTTATATTAATAATTTTGACGGTCGTTATGTAAGTGTTTTGGGAAAAAAGAAAAAGTTATATTTTTCAACGAAAATGTCAATATAGGGCGAGGTTCTACTCTTCTGTAATATTATTGATGGTATTTCATATCTACCAATTGAGTAAACGTGAAAAAAATATACTTTGAAAGGCGATAGATGACAGCTGAGAAGATGGTAGGAAAAACGGAAATTAGAAACCAGCTAGTGCGAGAGTGTCTGTGCCTATCAGTAGCTTCACTAATTAAATATTCCCTCGTCTCTTACATAGGTGCGATGAATATGTGAAGAAACATCGAGGATAATATAGATAACATACAGAGTTCAGTGCGGAGGTCTGTGTGGGAGATATATGGTGAACGTGGAAAACCGTGCAGGAAACCTGGAATATATAAGGAACATGCGATGAATATGTAGGAATCATGAAGAGAAACATACGGGCGACAGGAGCAACCCGAGTCTTTTCTTGAACAGTATTCGGCAAAATTAGATCTTTTTGAACCATCTGTTGTATTTGTTGAGATTTGGATCTTCTGGGGAGCTGTGCAATACTATAGTATAAATGGATAATGAAAAACGAATGGAATTAAACTTAAATAAATGAAGAATTAAATTGTTTCGAAGTTGCTGTTGTGATGGACATTCCAATGCTCTGACGTACATCGCATTTTTTCAATTTTAAAATTGATTTATGAAGTGCGGAATGTTTGCACGGATCTAGCAAGGTTTTATTGTATGGTTGATTATAGCATTTTAAAATAAAAATGTCATTAAATTTATGGAATAATGTATTTATTGAATAAGTAACGCACAATATTGAGTGAATGTTTTTTATATTTTAGCAACCGAGATTCTGCATTGCTAAACGATATTTATCTATAACTTGTATGGTGATTTTAATTTATTATTATTATTATTATTATTATTATTATTATTATTATTATTATTCTGCACGGGTTTGTCCCCATACAGTTTGGTTGAGTACAACTATGCAAATAAACAAATATCACGCATATTTAGCTGGTATTGATTACTACTAACTAAAGAATTGTCATGTAATTTGTTAATACAATATGTCTTTTAATACAGATATTGTTTCCACAACATTTCACTGGTTTCACTTTTCTTCATTTCCACTATTCCATGCTTGTTTGAAGGGACCTCCATGATAGTCTTCATGCAGCTAGTCTCATCCAATTGTTGCCAGCTGACTCCGTAAAGTTGTCCTCCCATCTTTTTTCGGTCTCTCCCTGGATTACGCCATCCGATTCTTGGTTCCCATACGGTTGTAGCATAGGGCACAAGTTATCCTGTTGTCTTATGACGTCACCATCCCTTTCCTTTTTTGAGTCACTCTTATTCTATTACATCTTTTTATTTTTCTTCTTATTTCTATACATGTAACGTGGTCTTCAAGAGATATACAAAATGATTAACATTTATCGAATGATAATTGTACCTTTTAATTTACACGTCACAATATTTCAACTTGATGGTTATGAGTTTGTTGTTATTAACTTTTATAAATCGCTTGAACTGCTTTTCCGGAAGTTGTTGCACAACACTGCGCACTTGTTGAGCGTTAGAGCTTTTTTTTATTTTTAATTTTTTTTTTTATTTTTTGCTTGAGAATTCACTGTCTGTTGCTGCCGGCAAGCGACCCTGCGCTACGATTCATTTGCTAAAAGACAACAATGGAACCGTCAAAGGGTACAAGATTGAGCCAAGAGGATAGAACTTGTTTAAGAGACATGACACTCTCAAACGCCTCCTAGGAGAAACTTAAATTGATTCAACTACATATACATTATAGGAGGAGATTGACATTTAATAATAAAGGTGATAGAGAGCGTCATGGTATCTTAATAGTACGTTACGCAACTAGTTTATAATATTAAGGTTTATTGCATGATAACATGTTTGTATAAATTTGTACGAATCCAGTGAAGCAACATTACAAACGGGTGACAAAAACGGTATTTTTGTATAACATCATTATAAATTTGTAAAGGTTTCTGGGCACAACTTTTTTTGTTACATCACGGGAACTTGTCATCTGTGAGAAAAAACGGTGGTCAACTCATCGGTTTATTGCTTCTTCCCAACGATTGTCTAGCTGCGATTGATTGAATGTGTGATGACGCAATTGTTCGTGCCATAAACGGCAAATAGTCCTACTCCGTGCAAAGAGGGCGTTTTATGAACTATGTCTTGAAAAACGTAGTTTATAACGCTGGAATTAAAATAAAAAAAACTTATGTGGCATGTATTTGTGTGTCCTGGCACGTATTTTTACCATGTGGCAAGTCTTTTTGTGTAATGTACGAAGACGTCTCGGCAGTATCCCTCGAATTCTTTCAATAATTGGCAAAATTTCCTCCAGTGTTAGAAGAGTGAGTCGCGTTTACTGAGCGACCTGCTCTACCGACGGCGTTGGCAAAGCATGGCGAATGATTGCGCGGGACACTCGCGTCGCAGTTCAAAGGGTTTACAACTTGCTCCATTCAGTGTCCTTCCCAAAGAGCCTGTGAAACGACCCCGGCCGCTTCAGCAACCCGCAGGTGCTCTGAAGGCCATCTCGTGCGTCGCATTCTTTGTGACGTTTTTTTTTTCCTTTTTTCTGGCAGTATGAAGGGCGCGGTTCGCTGGGCTATCGCGGCTTTGTGGAGCCCTTTGAGCGTCGTCAGGGGACGGGA
>BOPP01000150.1:119606-129679 GCA_017312745.1 Gryllus bimaculatus | reverse complement strand
CGGTACCGGCTGCCGCTGAGCATGCGCCGACAGCAGCGCGCCGCTCGGCCTCAAAGCCCGCCGTGCCGCGCCCGCACCCACCTCGCCACCGGCTCGCCATGCAAACCGTCAAATCCCACTTCCGCTCCTCCATATCACCGCATTTGGCCCGCCCCACTTAGCCTCGCCCGCTCCCCTACCGCAAACCTCCACTCCAGCCTTGTCTATCTTACCTGCCCCCGACCCCACTCCACCTCCGGTCATGTCTTAAAATTATTAAACAAAAAAAAAAAAAACCTCTGGTCCCGCCCCAGGACTTCTTCCGCTGCGAGCGCGTGCTGAGCTGCGCCTTTCGTTGGCGGCCGGGCAGATGCTGAGCGTCTGTCTATGCTTCCATTAGCCAGCCCAAGTGGAGCCCCCACATCCGGGCATCTTACCTTTTTTTTAATTTGTCGTATACATACGTATATTCAAAGTGAGACACGTAATGTTGAGAAAGTTATGTAATGCTGCGGAAAATACATTTCGAGATTTCAACAGAAATACACGTTTTGGGGGTCGAAATACGAAAAAGTTGTGTTTTTTTTTTTTCAAAACGTCCATCCGTAGTCTATCCTATGTCCATCTGATCGTCTGTCTGCCCATTTGTCTGTCTTCTGTTTGTTCGTCTGTAAACCGCTCTAGCGCCTAAACTATTCGTAAGATTTTTTTTCCAAAATGAATAATTCCCATTTGATCTGTGCCGACTCAAATCTTTGCTATTTTGAAAAACATTCTTTAAATTTTGATGGTGAAGACCCAAGAATATGGTGATATTTTTCTCAAAAATGGCGTATGAAGATGGCAGGTAAGATACGACAAGATTTGATTGAGAACATTAGATTCTGTTTTCTCTTAACTCTGTATTTTCGAAAACTACAAAAGATTGAATATCTTTTAAGGTAGTCCTACAAGTTCAATTTTGATGATAGTAGTTATTTCTTCAAATAAAATACGATCTCTACAATAAGTTCCATTATTAATGTCACGTGTATTGTTTTAAAATTTTAGTTTTTTCAATTTTATTTTGAGTGAAATATGAGCAGCTTTACATATTATCTTAATGATACATGTTATATTCAGTCTGTTTGTGGCTATAAATATAATTTATTTCTAATAATTTAAACCACATATTAATCGGATCTGCGGTATGTCTTAATGTTAATACATGGTGCCCATTCATACAGTGTATTGCAATTTTTCGTGAATTAATTCATATCATTGTGATAATTACTTTATTTCACATTGGAGTCTCCTAATACCTACCTGCCTCCTTTATTGTTTACTGAAAATGTCTCCATTGTCTTTATTGCCAGCGTGCATGAAGTTTGGCGTGTCGAAACCGCTGGAGGGATCTGCAAATGGCGCTTGTTAAGAGAGCAGAACGAGGGAAGGTAAATTCTCCAAGGATGGAGGCTCATTAGCGCACGACGGTGCTAATCAACACATTCGGCAGTGAAATGAATTTTGAAGGTTAACGCTGGAGGGGAGAGCACAAGAAAATTAAAATTATTAGTATTTTCAGTTTTCTTTTGAACAATGATCTTATTTACGTACAATTAAATATGATACTTCTACCCCTGCTCCTGCTCCAACTCCTATTACTATTATTGCTCCTACTATTATTTTTACTGTTATTATTTATAATCATAATAATAATACAAATTATATTTGATTGCTTATATTATTCCCTGCCGAGATTCGAAGCCGGATCTTTCGGTTTACACCCTTTTGCTCTTTGAATAGTCCAACATAATTTGTAATTACGTCTTTTAAGTGCGAAAGGAAGGTATAGATTGGCGAAAAGGGAAACCTAATTGCAAATGTTAGAAATGGCACCAGAAAATACTTGCTGTTGTAGCATCACTACTTTCTGAAACAAAAACATAAAATTGACGGCACCACTGATTCGTTGGTTCCATCTTAATTATTCTCTGTGTGCGAAAATGTGACTTGAAATATATGTGATAATTATTCATAAGGTCATTATTAGAAAGCAATTTGAGTGCGAAATGTCACGAAAAGGAATTTGAGGTCATGATTACTACTCTCAGGAACTAGAGGATCATTTATGAACGAAAATAACATGATAGTGCAGAATTATATCTATCCGTATGAATGTGGTTGGTATTTATTTGAACAACCTTCGGGGAACTGTACGAGTGTTTTTATCGTATAAAGTTATTACATTCAATTGCCACATGAAAGCTGGCAATTGATGAATTGGCCACATCACGACACCCAGGAGACTGAAAATAAAATCCACGTAGATTACAGAAGAGAGATATTTCTGTAGCGCACGTGACGGCAAATTGCAAAGGTCAGCAGGTCTGCTCTGATGGATAGAACCGTGCTGGCGCATGCCATCTCAGGCAATACAAAAATATTAGGAGTTGAGATATATGAGTAGTAATCCATATATCCTTCCATAGTAGCTAACATAAAATTTGTATACGTTTTTGAAAATTGAATTTTATAAGAAGAAGCACATACAATTTAGAGCATACATTACCTATTATAGTTTTGAAATACAATGTAGCAAAACTAGTAAATTAAAAACAGAACAAGAATTTTAATTTTACCAGATTAAAATTGTTTATTTTATCGTGTGACAAACATAACCCGTATGCAAATTCAAATCTGAAATGAATCATCTTGTAATTATTTCTCTGAATATATTATCTTAATTTTTTAGAATTTACATAATCATCTCAAAAATACATAGTAAGAATAATCTATGACAAAAATGTGTTATTATCTTACTTATAACACAAAAATTGTCTGGGAAAGCAACACTTCTGATTCCGCAAATACACAGATTCTTTAATCATGAACACAGAATCTTTAACATATTTTTATGAATTGCTTCAAAATCCACTGTTATTGACTCACTCAATGCAACTCAACAATTCATCATGAATATTAAGAAAAAATCAGATTTTATACAGATGCAAATTCAGAACAGATCCAAAAGACTATTATTATTTTACCGGCAGGGTTAGGACGAAAGAACTATGATGCCTAGACATATCAGACACCATCATTTAAAGAGAACTTTAAAGTTAAAATTTCGTTACACTATTTCTAAATGTTCCTTCCAGGATGACATGTTCATTAAATCACCCACATCGAGTAAAAGAAGAGTTCCGCACGGGATAAACGAAAGTAAGAGAAATGGAAAAGACGAAGCAATACTTGCAGTGAAGGAAGAGATGAAATAAATGACGCACCTGTAGTGTTAGTAGTGTGGGAGCAAGTCACGGAAAATTACCAAATCGAATATTAATAATAATAGTAATAATAGTAGTAGTAGTAATAGTAATAATAGTAGTAGTAGTAATAGTAATAATAGTAGTAGTAGTAGTAATAGTAGTAATAAACCGCAAATGTAAAAGTCGATGAATTCCTGCCCGTGGGAAGAGGCGAAGTGTGCGCGCTGAGTGAAGAAATGAAGCGCACGCGTGTCGTCTTCAAGGGCGAAAGGCTTGGCGGGGGGTCGAGTGGGAGTGGGGGTGGGGCAGGCTCTGCTGCTGTAGCGAGCGGTGGCGCGCCGGGCCGGGCCGCGACGGCGGAGACCCATCGATTTCCGAACGGCCTGGTTTACGAAGGCCGCGAGCAGGAATGATGCCGGCGCTTTCAGGCGCGGCTTCCCCTCTGCGCCCCGCCCCGCCCCGCCCCGCCCCCCCCCCAACACCCTCCCTTCCTGGATTGCGCCTCGGCATCGCCGCCCTCTGCCAATGGCTCTTTGCGCGGCAGGCCAGCTCGCAGCCACCGCCCTGGCCCGTCCCGTCCCGTCCCGTCCCGCACCGCCATGCCACGCCCCGGCACGCCTTACCCCGCCCGGCACACCGTTGCCCATCTCCGCCACGCCTTACCCCGTCCCGGCACGCCTCTGGCCACATCCCGGCACGCCTTGCCCAGTCCGGCACGCCTTGCCTAGTCCCGGCAAGCCTTGCCCAGTTCGCCACCCTTGCCCCAGTTCCGCCACCCTTGCCCAGTCCGGCACGCACTTGCCCAGTCCCGGCACGCACTTGCCCCGTCTCGGCACGCCTTGCCCCGTCCCGGCACGCCTTGCCCCGTCCCGGCACGCCTTGGCCCAGTCTCGGCACGCTGCCCAGTCCGCACGCCTTGCCATCCGGCACGCTTGCCCAGTCCACGGCCACGCCTTGCCCCGTCCCGGCACGCCTTGCCAGGTCCCGGCACGCCTTGCCCCGTCCCGGCACGCCCTGGCCCGTTCCCGGCACGCCATTGCCCAGTCCCGGCACGCCTTGCCAATCCCGGGCACGCCTTGCCAGTCCCGGCCACGCCTTGCCCAGTCTCGGCACGCCTTGCCCCGTCCCTTCTCGCTCGATCCGTCTCGCTCGATACGCGTCTCGCTCGATCCCGTCTCGCTCGATGCCCGTCGTGCGCTCGATCACCGTCTCGCTCGGATCCCGTCTCGCTCATCCCGTTCTCGCTCGATCCACCGTCTCGCTCGATTCCCAGTCTCCGTCGACCCGTCTCGCCTCGATCCCGCTCTCGCTCGATCCCGTCTTCGCTCGATCCCGTCTCGCTCGATCCCGATCTCGCTCGATCCCGTCTCGCTCGATCCCGTCTCGCTCGATCCCGTCTCGCTCGATCCCGTCTCGCTCGCTTTATAGCCTCCTATTAACGGAGCCGTACAACACGTATGCGCCCCTCTCCAGTGTCTTTTTCGCGTGTCCCTTCCGTCACTGCTTTCCCTGCCGCGCCCTGCGGCTGCAAAACACAATTACGTCCGCAAATTGGATCCGCTGCATCGCTCGTAGAATAGAGAGCGCTGCGGTCAAGTTGTTATGACGGGAATATATTAATGCAAATTACTGATGATATAACAACTGTAATTATTTTCTGCGAATATAACATCGGATATTATTACATCCACTGGTACGCTCTGCTCCCGATGTTTTATATTTTGGGTTCGATGATATCATCCGGTGTACGTTGTACCTGGATTGCTATCTTTTTTCTATAATTATTTAGTGTTTTTCTATTGAAGCCATGACAATGCGTTATTATTATAAATGCGATACACAAAATTTCACCATATAGGTGTTCATTCGAGAATTATATTACATTTTTAATTCCCGAGGGGTTTAAAAAAGGGTTTTTCTTTCTGCCGGATTACCGGAATTTAACCGCGGTTTATTTCCGACGTTGATTAATATTTTTGTTCAGCTATATTTTTTGAGTCACACAAGAGGATAGTGTTTGCGCGCATTGTACTTCGCTCCACATCACAAAATGTTTTAAACCTCTATGTTAAAAGCTCTGACACTGACAAAGTAGCCGTTTCAATATTATTAAATTGTTGTTAACCCTTCAGTGCACTTAGTGGGCCTCAGAGGACTGGCGGTTTTTCTTATTGCTGTAAATATTTTGTCGTTAACATTACAGGTGTGTTCTTTCACGATAACCTCTATTGCTACGTTTCTTTTCTTAAGGCAAAGAATGGACCAGTAATCCATGAACGTCTTCCATATTTTTTTGCAGATAGTTGTGTCTTTCACAAAGAAGGCCTCCGAGGCCTGGTAGTCTGCTTCTCCTTAATGGCCCTTCGATAGCGTAAGAAATACATTTGTGCTGTTGGAATTTTTACCCAATCATTCCAGACTTGTTTTAAAAATTGTCTCGCTCAAGTAACGTAAACCACGACCACGTAATAAGGAAAAAAGAAATTTGCTGCTGTAATTCAGGAAATGGATTTGCACTTCATGACAAAAACATACTTTGCGAAAAGGGAAGATGAACCTGCTGCAAAACGTATGGAATCAAAAAACTACAATAAAGAGTGACCGGTAAAGGTGACTCAGGGCATCAATTCATGTCATTGCATTGCTTGTGAACGAGAAGTTTAGCTGCTATCCGGAAGAAAATTCTCGCGACCGGCTGCTCTGATCGGTAGTTTTCCGTGTTTTCTCTGACCAACATCCATAACAGGTGAATGATCATTTTATAAAACACGGATTTCTAAATTGTGTGGATATTCCCTCTGAACAGGTGAATGCTAACAAGATGTCACCTCAATTCTGTTGTCTTTCTTTTTCAAATTTTATGAAATAAAAATGTGGGTTTTCAAGCCTTTTTAGGTCTAATTTTATCTTCATTAACGAGAACTCTTTGACACTATTTTTAAAACAAACTTTTGGAATCCAGGCATTATCCTACACAAGCGTTTTATCGCGTATTTTGCGTGTCAGTTACATCATTTGTAAATTAATGATTCTATTCGAGAAATACGAGTGCTCAACATTTAATATCACATTTAGAGAGAGATATGAAACTAAAATGTCGAGATAGAATATGATTTATGGTGTAATGATGGTTAAGTAGCGATTTGCTATTACCTTCCGCATTATAAAGTGATATCTACCACGCTAACCAAATCTGGAGTCGTATCTCTTGCATTCGAGGAGCAAATATCCATTCTCAACTGTAATTGAGTATTGTGTACGTTCTTTGCTTAATTTCTTGGAAATAAATTTAATTTCCCTGCACAATCGAAGAAATCCGAGAATTTTGTACGTCTTCAAATCCCAACTCACAATTAGGATTTCTCGAAGCCCCGAATGATTATTGCGTGAATACTAAATACATTGCCTCCACATGTCGGCAGATTGTCGACCCGTGTGATATCTACACTCCAGCTCGATCATTACCCAATCTCGGCGCCCCCTCCCACCGGGCGGTCTCATTTGGAGGTTCCGCCCCCCAAACGAAGCCAGATAAGCCGGAATGGAAATCAAGTCTCCGCCCGAGGAGGCGGTAAATCACACGCGAAGGCGCGATTGAATAAAGCGCGCCTAATCGTGCATCGCCCCCCTCGGCGCCCACCATCGCCCTCGGGCGGGCGATTGGGCGCGCTGGATAGCGGCCATCACAGGCACCACCCTCGCGCGCCCCCGCGCATTATCGCGCTCCCGGTTGATAAAACGATAAATCGGCGGCTGCTCCAGGATGTCACAGGTGCGGTTGATGTTCGGTAGCGGAGGTTAGGTTCAAAAATACCTTCTTTTTTGTGCCAATTATTCATAGGAAGAAAGTAATCATTTGAAGAATTTACTATTATCCATTTTAAAACGAATAAATCGGTCTTTTTCAGGTTGTCACGGGTTAATCCTTGGTTTGTTTGGGTTTGGCGGTGGAGTTTGAGGCTGTAGGACTTTAAATACTCGCTTCTTTATGTTGATCATCGTACAAAAATCTAGCCTAATCGTGCGGCGTGCATCGCTCCCCTGGGTGCCCGCCATCGCCCTCGTGCGTGCGTGAGTGTGGGCGGGGGCGGGCGATTGGCGCGCTGATAGCGGCCATCACAGGCATTACCCTCAGCGCCCCCGCGCACTTATCACCGCTCCGGTGATTAAAACGCATAAATCGGGGCTTCTCCAGGATGTCACAGGTGCGTTGGTGTTCGGTAGCGGAGGGTAGGTTCAAAATACCTTCTTCTTTGTGCCAATTATCTTAGAGAAAGTAATCATTTGAAGAATTACGATTATCCCATTGCATTGGGTTTATTTAAAACGAATAAATCGGTCTTTTCCAGGTTGTCACGGGTTAACCCTTGGTTCGTTTGGGTTTGGCGGTGGATTTAGAGGTTGTGGGACTTGAAAATACTGGCTTCTTTATTTTTTGTACGATGATCAACATAATCACTGAAAGTTCACAGTTAATCCATTATATCGGTTTTATTTTCGCTGACATTCTTCACTGTCTGATTGTATCTATGCACGATAACTCGGTAATCTATTGTTAACTGCTTTTCGGCTGTCGTTGAACGGAAAATATTGTTTATAAGCGTTGGATAGTACATTCTTCTAAGGTACTTTCGATTTAATTAAATAAAATAGTAAACCTCATGGAAGGTTCTTTAATCCGTTGAACTAACTGATTACGTAAATATTAATGTCTGTTTGTGCTGCATAATATTTCTAGCCACAAAATTGATTTTCAAGTAATTTTCAGTTCTGATACTTCTTTACTTGAATTGTTCTACATGATGTTTTCATCTCTTCCCATAGATTTTTAAGGGGAAAAAATTAACATCCAATCAAGTGCAGATGTAACCCGCAAGGCATGATATGTACTTAATTGTGTCTGGACAGTGATCGAGCATAAAACTCTAATAGTGCTTCTTGGAAACCTAAAATGTTCGGAGCCGAAAATATCGTTCTCTGCCCCACGCGCCGTTCCAGTACACACGAAATACACTCTTCTGAGACCATCTGTCATATTGCCTAGAGTTTTGTCTTCGGAGGGCACCGGCACTTCATACTACGTGTAGGGCGTGCAATATCACAAATTCTGTTATTAAAAATGAAAAGAGATAGACTGTGAAATGATTTGCAGACGCAGTGGTGTACGTGAAACCTCTTGTGGGCTTCAGAGTGCGTATGGAGATATAAACGCAAGATATGAAAGGCAGAAACGCAAGGGAGAAAAACATGCGAGGTTTACATTTTTCACCTACTACAAACATTACTCTATGAAGTTGTTACAGCTCTTGATGGTCTTACTGTTTAATCGTTCTGCAGTGATCGTTCCATATTAGTAATGTACCGCTGGGAATATGTTGGGTATTGAATTGAAGTGCAGCATTTTTTGTTACAACCTTTGTTATTGTTCTAAATGGCAAGTACATGGGGCGACAATATTGTTATCTCCGATCGTGACATATGAGGGATTGAGTAATTTCTAATTTTATAATCACAACGATACACACAATCACATCGATTGGGAATATACTGATATACGATAGTTATAATACTTGTTTTCGTTGTAGGCGAATGCATGGTGCTTCAGTAAGCAAGATATTTCTTACTTAAATGAGTTTCTCCTCTAAAGGAAATCTCAAAAAGATCATCCCTCAGTTTTTTTCTACCTGAATCTATCCATGTCATTTCTTCTGTAAATATAGCGCATTAGGCACCATATCTGAGAAATCGTAATCTCTGTCTATATAACTTCTCATAAGCATATGTATCCGTTTGTTGGATTATATCTACTAAAGTTACTACTTTAGTAGTACTGGAGTTACTACTTCAAAACAATATCTCTCCTAATCCTTTCTACAAACTAACTAGAATTGGAGGCTGCGTGCCAAAATAACTTTTGGTATTTTAAGGATAATGTTATCGTCTGTCATCTCGTTACCGCCCCAGTCGGGACAAGCTTTAAGCTCCTGACATGTGTGGTAGCGTTTTGCGTGCGTTAGCGTAAGTAAAGGGTGAACATAGGATAAGGAAGAGGAAGGAAAGATCGCGTGCGGTCCGTGGCTCTTTTGTTGGGGTACTGCTCCCACACTCATATATATATATATATTCGGATGACCCATGTATACTACCAATCAGAGCAGATGGCTGCTAGAATTCTCCTCCTGACAGCCACTGAACTCTATCTAAATATATCTTGCTAGTTTCGAAAATCCTTGGGACTCGACCCCTCGGACCACACGGTCAGAAGGTCTTCAGTCAAATCAATTGACGCCCTCTGCCACCGCAGCCGATCTCGCGTAAATTTTGACTTTAGATAACCAAAGTACATAAATAAAATCCCTTCCATTTGAGACTGCGTAGAATTTATTCCTTCCCTTGTGAGCTGCATGAGAAAGTTAGGTTAAAGAAGAGAGATAATTTTTTATGAAATTGAAGTTGTCTTTTACATCTAAAATGTATAATGTTATGAAAACGTGCTGGTTTATATAACTCTTTAACACAAGTTAAGATAGTTTAAGTGATTTTTCTAATTAGAAATAGGCATATCCTAGTTCCTATAACAAGGGAATTTGAAAATTCCACAAAATCTGATCGTATTTATAAGTATAAAGAAGGGTGGACTAATAGTTTGAAGAACGTTGTATAATGTTCATGCAAGTATATTTATTTTAGACGTAGAAATATTTTAGTGATTCGTTACATTTCTTAAAAGTTCTTATTTTGACTCGTTCACTCGTGTGGTTTTGTCTCTGTAACCGCAAGGAAATACCTTTCTTTTGAAGAGAAACATTATGAACTAATATGCCAATTTTTATACTTTTTGCG
>BOPP01000150.1:102170-113151 GCA_017312745.1 Gryllus bimaculatus | reverse complement strand
CTCGCCCTAAGCCTTCGCACTCCCCCTCGCCTCGCTCTCCGCGTCGTTGAAAGAGCCCCGCCGCTCGCAGCCGCGGGGCTACTCGACATCCGTTCAGCCTCGCTCGCTCGCTCCGCTCGCTCGTATGTTCTGCGCAGCGATCAGGCGAGCTTTGAACGCCGCTCCAAGCCCGCGAGCGCGATGCCGCCCCCCCCCCCCCCCCCGGGAGGGGAGCTGCCACCTGCCGCGGGCGCTCAGCGACAATTGACTGCGGAGGCGGCGGTTGTGGTGTTCACGGGGGCGGTGAGCGGTTCTAGTCTTCGGCAGGCACCGATTTGGAAAAGAGGAGCGGTGTTTGTTTCATTCGAGTCTTCGATTTTCTGTTTTATACCGGAGAAAGACCAGCATCGTCTTTTATTTACGAAAAAAACTACGTACAAATGAAGAAACACGCAATGAAAAGCTAAAGAAACCGAAAAAAACTTTTGATAAAGAGTCAGAATGTGAAATACTTGTTTACATTTTCGACTATAACTTCACGAGTAAGAGCAAATATGAAGACTAGTGGAAATAATTACTTAAATTAGTCACTAATAAACACGTATAAATAATATTATTCACTTAAATGAATTAAAAATTCACGATATTTTGTACGTAAAAAAGGTCTACATGTATGTACACATTAGGAAAGGGCGACGTCCTGTTCCTAAAATGAAATGTGTGGTGAATGAATGGCGAATTATTTTTGTTTTTAGCAAATAATAATCGGATTAACGTCTTGAAGAACATGTATTTTTGGAAAAATACGTGTTTGGTTTAATATTACAGACCATTCCTGCAAAGGAAATTCGATTTTGGTTTACCTGCACATGACACGACCCCTGAAACTTTATACGAAGTTCAATCAGGTGTGCTCTTGGACCATACACCTCCAAAATACGGTATAGAATGTTCATGTAAATATATTAAAAAATGCAATTTAATGTATACTTACAAAAGAACCAACTACATTTTATTCATAGCAGCAATGCGTAACATTCTATATTAAGACAATGCTCGTATTCAACATTAGGGACATCGCAGCCATATTGCTTTTAAGCTGTTTCGCGGTCAAAATATAATCAATATTCTTTATGTATTCTGTGATATTTCCTTAGATGTACTACTAACACATACTATATAAATAATTATTCCAATATTTACGGCACACGAGTAACTATTATTTTATTTATTGTTCCACTATTTTTGTTGACGTTATGAAGAAAACATGCTCTGCCACCTCACTCACAACTTCAACTCAAATAACATTTTCTACGCTTGATCCGCGCTCTTCCAAGAGTGTCGCCTGATGCGCACTCATTTCAAGTTCGATAATTCAATATTTCACATTAGGAACATATTCCACATTAAGGGACATTACCCTATATGTGACAGTTACAAATATTTTATTTAAAAAATAATTGATTTTTGGTTTTCTTTGCATTTATATTCTTTTTTGCTATTAGTATATTGATTTCTAATACTGAATTATTTTGTTGACGTAATATTTGATATATCTGATGACAAAGATTAAACCATCGGAAGTGATTTATGGAAAATGATGTATTAAAATACTGACTTTCTTGTCATCATTTGCCAAACCAAGCATTGGAAAAAGCATAGTTAACGAATGTAATATAAAATATCTTAAGTAATTTCTAATGCATCACAGATGTACTGCCCAAGCCAGCGGAAACGATATTTCTGTAAGTGAAAGGTGAATTTCGTCGAAGAACCTACTACTGAATGGCGTCACTCCTTTATCTGCGTCACACGTTCCCCTCTCACGCCAAACAAAGGAAACCCACGATCGATATCCAATATTGATTACGCTTGAATTACTCTGACGAAATGGGTACCCTATAAAACGGATTATATGTGAAAGGTTCTCGAATCGGTTACCAATTTGTATTCTTGCTAACACTATCTCTTTAAGGATTATGCGTGAAAAATAAGGAAGAAATATTGTGTATGTGTGCTTCTATATGCACGTTGTTAAGACGCCGTATTTTCAAGGGCTTTAGACTTTGTTTTGCTTTTAAGCTGTCAATTTATCATTCTAATACTGTCCAAATACTGTAGATTATATCTCACTAATATGACAATGTAAGAAGGAAGGAGAAGTGGATCAATATGTCGTTATAAAGCATGCTTGTGAAACAATAACGGGTTCTTGAAATCGATGCTTGAATGTGTCGATGTTATGTGTAACGCAGTATTGAAGTTAATTGGCAGAGTTTTCAAGAAATTATACGTAAGTCGTAATGCTCTCTATCCAATTAATCTAAGTTGGCATTTCCTGAAAAGTAGGCGATTTGTCATCCATGTGCCAAGTGTATTACCTCACTAGAAGCTATGATATTCAATTCTTGCTCTTACAACTCGTCAGTAAGACCTCCCCAGCCAAATTATACTTGCATACAAATTATCGAGGAACGTCCTCTTTGTCATGATTTGATACAGTACATAATAGTAATTTCTGTAGAGAACATGCTTTCAGGCAACGGAACACAGTACAAGGAAATTAACTCGTTTCATTTTATGCCACATTTTCCAGAACTAACTTTGTGTTATACATACCATGACGTCAAAGTTGTATAAGAGAGTCTTGTAAGTTTGTCGTGTTGCCTATTCATGCATACCACAAAGTCGGTCGTAGTGGTGTGCCCTATTATGGCATTATCTATGCAAGCACTACTGGCGTTTCAAATCCCTCCAGCACAGTGTGGATTGTCATGTTTCGATCGCAATAGCGAGAACGAACCACCATGCAACTCATTGTATGACGCGCACTCAGTACATTAGTACTAACGGCTTGAGCAGGCACTGCGTCATTTTTAATGAACATCTTCGGTATATTGATTTCGTTGTATAATGAGTTTTCTAAAATTATAATGTTCAAGTAAAGAGTTTACTACACTTCTGGAAATCGGTGACATGACAATCTATGCGATGTGAAACATATTGTAGATTACAAAGAAGCACAATTAATATTTATTAAAGCAAAAGTGAATGCATATATTAAATTCTACCTATTTAAGGAAAATTTATGGAAAAATGGCTTGGGTGTGAATGTTAGACTCGTTTCATTTTCAATGAGAATTTTAATTTTGGAAATTTATGTATTGTTGAAAGAATTAAAAGCTGTTTCCAATTATTTTCAACCAATTATTTACATTTGGTTGATATAAAAATCCGTAGTCTTTTTCAGTCGAACTTAGTAACGTGCTTTATGCCCTTTATTTATTGTTTCATTATTTGAATAAATTAAACTTAAGTTCAATTATTCTAGTAAGTCAAGTATTTTTATGAGTACAAATATTAAAAAATAGGTTTTACTTTTTCGTACGCACATATAAAGAATATTTCTTATACGCACATATAAAGAAAGTAATATTCGTAATTTACGGAAAGTTATACACAGCTGCTGAAAATTTATTTTTAGCAGCATTACACATTTTAAAATTTAAACTGAAATAGTTTTGGGATGAGATTTTGAATATATCTTTAACGACATTAATATTTACTTAACCGATGGTTTGCATAGATTATTGCATTTTTGAACAATGCTATAAATTATATCTTGCAAAGTTCCTGGAAACCTCCAAATTTTCTATGAAAATGAACTGAAATTTATGCAGTTTCAGAATAGTTGGAACCGGTTTCTGATAAAAATGTCGTTCGACGTTTTTTAATTTTTTTGTATTGAGATAAGTGAAAATATCTTTAGCACATTTTGTATAAAATATAAAAATAATGTCGACAAAATGTAATTGGTAGGAAGGGAACATTTGTAAAAGTATGAACAGAAATGAGACGTTGGGAACGCAAGGCTTCAATAAACACCAAGAAAAACAAGTTCGCTCATATTTTTAAAATATTAGAAAAATATTTTAATAACTTATATTTAATAAAAGAGGCGTGGTTATGTCAGTCAAGAGAACTCAGATAGCTTACAGAGGGCCAACTAGCATTTGATTCTAGCAGAAACAATGAGAATATGAGAACAGCAAAAATAGTAGTTGAGTTAATAAATGAAAATTTTTCATGAGGGTATGCCTCGATTTGGTAGGATTAGGATGTATGGCCGTGACCGGCAGAATTTGTGAGAGAAAGTATGTGATAGAACGGAACGTTATTTAACACGCGAAATGTTATATAACTAATAGTAATCAGAAAGCAAGTCAAGTAGGACGCGTACGATTGAAAGACGTATGCTGATAATGACATAGTGTAGGAATTCAAGAATTAGAAGACTGTTAATGGACACAATATTGTACTAATAGCCACGAGGGCTGTATTTTATTACCAGGAAAGTGTACTAATTATGAATACAAAGGCTTTGCAGGTAGTAAACGTTCAAATCCAAGAATGACCTAGTAAGTAAGGCAAATTAAGAAGGAAATATTTCTAAAATTATTATAAAGTTTCTATAATCGTCATTAGATAGAAATATAGTGTTCAATCATGACGGTAGATTTCAATCCTACCGTTAGAAAATCGAAATATTGAGAAAATGTGAAAAGTGTTGTTCAGTCAATAGTTGACAGCTGGGATGACTGTGGGGCTAAACCGAAAATATATTACAGACAAAAAAAGGAATAAAAAGACAGTACGATGTCTGTGACGTTCTGTAACACTAGTTTATTTTGAAATCAATTTCTTGATTGTCTAAAATAATTGGGACCACTTATTATACATTAAGACGTTAGGAATTCCTATTGTCGAATCTACTTCTAAGTTTGACGTTCTTCATTGTGTATTATTTACAGCCCAATGTCTTAAATTCTTAAATTGATTCCAATTATAAACTCATTAGCATTTGTGCTACGCCTCATTGACAGAGGTCCCAATTGTTTCTAGACAGATCCACTTGCATCGCTGGGTATCAAACGTGTAGACACGATTCGCTATTCGGAACGAGGAGAAAGCGGATGGTGTTCAACGAGGTTCTGTGAGAAACTAATTGGACGTATGATAATAATTAGAACGATTCAAAATTGACAAAAACAAGTTCCTATATCGTAATCACGAATACATTTCTAGGATACGTAACATTTCAGGTGCTTTGAAGGTTGTCTAATTAAATTTGTGATAAAAGCGAAACATTGATATGTGCTCTTTGGCTAAATTCTAAATTTTAACGAAATTACTTGAATTAGTTGTCCATCCAATGAAAAGATGATATTTGTAACTTTCAAAATGGGCATTTAGATCATTATGGCAATTGTTAATATATTGGTATTGGGGTGTCATATAGTTTCAAAACAGTCTGTAAACGTACTAAATATCTTACATATACTTTGACTTTTCATAATAGAAATATTATTTCTAAGTTACTTTGATCATATTTTGGTGTGCAAAACTAAAATATACGTATGCACATCGATTTCTATAAATATTCTTGACTAGATTAAATAGACTTTTTTCTTTTGTTACTTCTATCGGATAATTTATTGAATGGCAATTATCATTGTGGAATAGCATCTTAAGAAGGGCATACGGGACATTTATGGAAAGAAGATAATAGTTACATTATTGTTCTCTTTCTGACATTCCTAAAATAATCTCTTGGGGGCAGTAGTGTGTGTCTATTTGTCCACAAAGCAAGCCAAAACAGCCGGAATACAGCGGCTCGTGCAGCCATTGCCAGGCAAATGTTGCAACCGCAGTAATTGCTAGCCTCGGAGCGTACATTTTGCATTAAAGCTAATCGAGTTACCAAGTTTACATTTCAAGGAGCGCCCAATCCCGCGGTCTGTGACTCCACTCAACCTGCGCGGGGTCGCCCCGACGTAATTACCCCAGAGAAATGCACTTTCCTTGCTACTGTTATCGTCTCTAAACTCTAAAGCGAATAGATATTATTACCACTTTTCAAAGGTTCCTGTATTCGAAGCGCGGGAATTACAACGCAGTATTAAAGCTAAATTCTCTCTTCTGGTTCAGGGATTTGCGAGTAAATGGGTTTTTGACTTTCATCACTTCTTCGAAGGCTGACACGTTTAAAACCAGGCAATTCGATTCATCACGTTTAATTCATGAAATATGTGAACTAATGTGTTAAATTTCTGCTGGACAGTGTATTTTTAATGAATGTTTTAGCTCGAAAGCGTATCACATATCAAAACATTAACTCATTTTCATCATTTACTATGTCAATAATTTTATTCTGTTTCTGTTACATAACTGAGAGTTTAAACAACATTGAATATTTTCAAAGCATATATTCGATGAAGTAGTAGGCTTCCGCGGCCAGAGTCATGTGCGTGATCTTGGCTGTCCGGGTGACGTCACGTCGAAGGCTGTGTTGACGACGTATCGACCATCTTGTCGTGGTCTTCCTCAGGACTCAAGACCACGACAAGATGGTCGAAACGTCGGCAACACAGCCTACGACGCGGCGTCACCCGGACAGCCAAGATCATGCAAAGAATATATCCAGCACTGCTCTCGAGGTGTTCGTAGCGATGGTCTTAATTCACGGTTGGATCGCGTGGAAATAACGCAATAAAAATGCAAGGTAATGGCCGCAACATTTCACGGGCTCTCGGCCGGCCGGGGGTTTTTGCACGTCGCGATTTCGCCTCCGTCCGCCCCCGCTGGCGTGATGAATGGTGCCTTCTGGGCGCGGAGAGGCTGGCGAACCATCCCAGGCGCCGGCCACTGCAGTTCCCGGTCGACCCGCCAGGGCGCGCGCGCGAATGTGCGACGTTGGAACGAATACTATGTAGGCAATACAGGACACTTTGAACGTTCCTCGTACTTGTGATGGGTGGCAACTGCTCAGTAGTGATGCGACATCGATAACAAAACAAAATAAAAACATTGATGTTAAAAATACATCGCCTGAAAACCATAGATGTTTTTGGATTGGGTTAGTAACCTGTAACATTTAATTCGTCTGCATTAAAATTTAATGTTCGTGTGTTTTAATTCGCCGAAGTTGACTCTTTGCCTACAGCTTGTTTGTTGACCGTAGCTCAATGTGCGAAATGAGTATGAATAAAGAGGAAACTCATGGAGTTTGGTCAAAGAGGTAGTACAAACGATATTCATTTGGTTTCAACACATAAACAAACAGTATTACCATCAGTTATTATTTCATATTTTAACTTTTACAGTATTGTGATAATGTGCGTTTTTCATTAGAGACAAAATATCGGAAAAGAAAAAAATCGATCACAAAACTTTGACGTTGAAAAACATAGGTGTTAATACATTGATGTTTTGAAAACATTGACATCGGTGTCGCATCCCTACTGCTCACTAGGGAACCTAGTAACGTGACCTGAAAAATTAGGGAATAGTTCAAATTTCAATACATGTGCAATTACTTTTGAATCACTGCGAAACGTAAGTGAACATAATCGGAAGTAAACTAAAAATATTTTAATCTTATAAACTTCGTACTTGATATCACAATAGTTATCACCAGTCTGGTAACTAGGGTTGCTAGCTTCAAATGTCTCCCGTTTTATCGCCGAGTGTCAAGTGTATAGTATTTGGTTGCAGTCCCTAGATATAGAGAGTGCTACATTCCATTGCACCGCCTATTCCACCATTTTATATCCAGTAGTCGGGAACGGTTTAACTGTGCAATATAGTGCGTGTTGTGTGCAACCAATTTTTGGAAAATCAATACGAATACATTCGAAACTTTTCATCATGCATCAAACCCTGAATTCGGCCTGGTAGCACTAATTGATGAGAGGACATTAAATGGAGCCGGTTGCTCTACTCTCTTAATCTAGGGACTCTATGTGAGGTGAATACAAAGGGCGAACAGCCAGGGACGCTTTCCATTCGAATTGACAAGTTTGACTTATGGGTCTTGTAAAGTCATTTAGGAACAACGAGCTGAAATATATTGCTGTTGGCGTCTACTCGTCCGCTTTGGTATCTTGTGAAGTATATGAGCTGTTGGTGAATTATGATAATAATATTTCAAATCGAACTATCTCTGATCGGTACTTATCCGTAGTTTTTCCGATCAACACAAGGAGTATAATGGAGCAAATGGCTGCGGAGCGTGCGATTTTTTCCTCCCTTATCCATGTTTCTTACACTTCGCATAACACACTTATTCTGATACGAACTGCTCTTTGAACATGTCAAGAGACCAGTCGGAAGTGTAGAGATGGTAGCAAGTGGAGCGATGCTCTGCTGACGGAAATATCTGGTGGGGGAAATTCAGCTACTTCGATGTAGATCGGCACCGGATATCATGTCCTTGTGGGGAAGGAACACTGCCACATCCCGGTATAAAACTTCCACTACATTTCCGAAAATAATTTCTACAGCACTTGACGCGCCCAGAAACGCATAACAGTCTATTGACAGAAAAAAATAAATACTCGTATATTGAATGTGACTTTTGTAATCGAATGTTTAGCGCAATTTTGTGCTTGTACTTTAAAAGAAGCATACCAATACTGTGCTGAGGGCACCAATGGGGAGGGGGGCATACAATAGCCGGCACACCAGTGAATTGCAAAATAATTGAAGGAATTACTGTCAGGAACATTTATTTTTCACCTAAATTGTTCACACTTAGCAGATGCGTATTCCACATAACGTATTTGTTTTGGAAATGTTTTATTAAATTTTGCTCTCGTGCGGACATAATTTGAAATAATCTTCATATATGTCCGAAGCTTTTTGACAAAATTTGTTTTTTATTTAATATAATGTGTGAGAACTTCAGGATATCATTTTTACCAATAATATAGCTAACAAAAGTCTACAGGATGATGCTCTTTATATCAGGCTAGGTACTTATAAAACGGTTTATTTGTAAAGAAAATAACAAATACTTCTGGAACAATAGGTACTGTAATAGCACCTATACATCATCATATTTGCAAAATAATACAGCTCATTCAGTATCTCATGATTCATCTAAAGAAACGCCTTTATCTCATCTTCGAGTGGCCGGATGTTGCGGTTGATTTGTTTCCCGATATCTCTCGGCGAGGGCGTCGGCAACATGTGTGCATAATGAGATTTCGGAAGCCTTTCGGAATGCACAGTTTGAAAACAGAGCGGCAGCTGCGACTGGCAGAGGAGGCAAAACGACGGTCGAACGCGATTGGTCCGACGTACCCTCAGAACTGCCGTTCGTCATGTCTTAAGAAGGAAAGTTTTGTGGAGACCTTAAAGAAGATGAGATGCATGCATGCGTTTGTGAGATGGTCTCTGGAAGAGACGGATTTCTGAAGTTTGGCTTACAATCTTGTAAAAAAGTGTTAGCGATGCAAGTAAATACATCAACAAACATATGCCAATAGCGTTTTTGAAGTCACCACAAAGTTAATTTGCAAAATTAATATTTTATACAATTTTCCAGTTATTTACATTTCGTTTCCATTTCTTAGTTACATTTTCTCAAATTTATATAATAATAATTTCATTTTCTGATGGTTCATCTTGCTAGTTTTCAATGATACGTTAGTGTTATGTCTATTCACTGGTTTTGTTAGCAGTTGTTCAATCAGAAAAAATATTTCTCTTTTCTTCGTTATACATTTTACGAGCAGTGTTTTATTTTGTAAACATTGCAATAATTGTTTGGAACAAATATTTTACAATGTGTCGACAGTGGTTTAAAAAAGTTGAATAGTGATTACTACTCTCTACAAAAAAAAAAAATTGTCACCTTCATGTGTTCGCTCACTGAATGCACTCTCTTCTCTCAATTCATTGTTCGTAAATGTTGACAGATTTCATGTTTTATGCCCCACCGTCTCCCTTAATTGGCCTCTTCACCGTTTTACAATTGTTGCAGCAGCTGCGTTCTACATCATTCCGTGGAGAAGTTAAACCGTACCTCAGAGCAGGGGCCACACTCTAATGGCAGAGAGATGCATTTGTTTGTGTGCAAATAATAAATTAGGAAAACTTACTCATTTCTTCATCGTATAATTACTTGGAAGCAAAGTTCTCTACTTTATTTTATATTCATAATTAAGTGCTTTAAGTGCTAGCGAATGAGGTTTTAAAGCGATTGAAACGTATAACACAAAATTCGTCTGTTGATGTGCGTCAGTATTTTTCAGGAAAAATTGCCAAACTCTTTGCGTTCCTTTCTGTTCGCCTGTTCCATTACCGCCCCGACCAATTACTTCTTCGTTCAGCGAACGAGTTTCACGTGTTTGACAGTAAACAAGCAGCAAGTGGATTTGGTTTCAACTCGGGTTGTAAACGAATACCTCGAACTGGCTAACTGGAAACCACCCTGGCCGAGCCCCATCTCGGGGACTGGTTCTATTTGCCGTGTATAATGCAGTCTGACCGCGCCCTTAACAACTTGGGGATTAGAAGATTATGCTGTCTCCGACAACAGCGGGCTGGGCGACCGCAGCCTGGCGCGGGCGCGGCGCCGGCCGGAAGGGGGGCTTCGCTGAACTCCTGAATCCGCGACGGCCTCGCTCGGCCTTCTGGGCGACCTTCTCCCCCCTCCCTAGCCCTCTCCCCTCCTAGCTTCTCCCCTCCCTATGCCGCCTGCTCGCCTCCCACCTTCCCCTCCCTAGCCTCTCCCCCTCCTAGGCCCTCTCCCCCTCCATAGCCTCTCCCCTTCCCTAGCCCTCTCCCTTGCCTAGCCCTCTCCCCTTCCCTAAGCCCTTCCCCCCTAGCCCTCTCTAAGGCTCCCCTCTAGCCTCTCCCCTTCCTAGCCTCTCCCCTCCCTAGCCTCTCCCATCCCTCGCCCTCTTCCCCTCCTTACCTCACCCTCCGCCCTTCTCCCCTCCCTCCACTCTCCTCCTCCTCACCCCCCTCCCTCCCTCTCCCCCTGAGTGCTCCACCTCCCGCATGGCTCATGCTTCCCAGGAGGTCTTACCGCCGCCAGCATTCAAAGGGGATCGCGATAGTTCCCTGACTGTAGAAGCCTTCGGCTGATCTATTAATACAGCTTTTCTTTCGGTTTCGAGTGCACTGTGTTTCTCTTGCCCCCATCGCAAGTTAC
>BOPP01000150.1:39437-51760 GCA_017312745.1 Gryllus bimaculatus | reverse complement strand
AGAGTTGAAGCAGTCGTCGCGAGCTGCTTTTAACGGCGCACAGTGGCGGCGGTGGCTGAGGCGGGGGTTGGCGGGGGAGGGGCGGCGGGTCGTCGCTCCAGTTTCCGCCTAGGTGCTCGCATTCCACCCACCCCCGCCGCATTCACGAAATCCTTCCAGAGGACCATGACCCGGAATTGAACCCGGGCCCGACATTCCTTAAAGGAAATAAGAGGTATTAACTACTCCTGTTATTCGGTTCCCGTTTCTTTTTCTATTTTGCCTTCTTTCTTCACGGCACACCGGTGACCGAGGGCATTCTGGATAATAGTGCTTTGCGAAGCACGTACTCCCTCAATGTGCGGCAGTTCTGAACCGTAATGTGAGTTTTGAAGTCGTCGCATTTGGGGGGTCGTGGATGTTAAATTGTGAAACGTTCACTGAGAAAAATATTTTATATCTGTACGTGTTTGAGAATGAGAAAAGCGACAAAATCCTTGTAAAAATAAAAGTATGTTTGAATAGGGTAAATGTTATTGTGTATTTTTTTTCGTAAAGATATTTCACGATATATTATTTTTTATTAATAATTGGTATTAAGCCTGATAGAACAAAGTCATGTGCAGAACAACTGTATCGTTCCAAGAATTCCTAACTAAAGAAGTAAATGTAAGTTTGAAATTGTGTAATCGGATATTTTTCTCTCGTTCACTTGTATGTACGTGTATTGCAATAAAAATGACGACGAAAATATATAATATATTATACCAATCAAAACATTCAAAACATTTAAAAATGCATCTTTTCCCAACTATGATGAACTATGTAACGCACGTTGTCCGCTTTTCTATCAGTGTCTCCTTACTCAGTACCGCAATACGCCAATGTTAGGCGGGTATGATCGCATTGCATTTAAAATACAATGTTCTATTCTTGCATAATGTCTCATTTCTTTTAAACGAACAGAGAAGAAGACAAAATTCCCTCGAAATAATATAATTGTAGTAATATAAATAATACTGTAATAATATTATTATTATTATTATTATTATTATTATGTATTAATTATTATTATTATTAATAATATCAATATAATCATCATCATACATGTGTGTGGTTGACATACCGGCATTAGATACTGTGAATAATGTAAACAACAACAATAATAATAATAATAATAATAATAATAATAATAATAATAATAAAATTGTAAATAATGTAATTCAGTGATTCTTGTTTCTTTATTGCCTTACTTCTTTAGGAGATAGAGTATTCTTATCCATGAATTGGTTTTGTTCTTTGATAGTAATAGCTATTTTTATTAATAGTTGCAAAATAAACAGTTGCTAGAGAAAAAACTTTTTCGCTGATATTTCCACGAAGCCTTTCTGGTTTCAGAGGTATTGTTTCAACCGCTGCAATTGTGTTTCGAAACTCATCTTCTCTTCTGAAATCTGAATATTTCGATCTCTGGGATGGAAATTCATACAGAGTTCGCGATCTCCAATTTCGGAAATAATCGAGAGGTGAATGCTACGTGTGATGGAGGGTCGTGCGATTCTTTCTCTTCGATTGCGATAACTCGATGGGTGATTGGAGGTGCCTCATTCCAGCGTCCTCATTCTCCATGAGAGGCTCAGAGTTCACTTCCGATCCCCCTGTGAATGTCTAATGGAAAAATTGGATTCTTGATGTTTGCGACCTATTATTTTTGAAAAGGGAAGAGTTTTCAAGTCACTCTCGTATATCTTTTGTAACGCAATTAGGGAGAATCCAGCACCCAAATTCATTACGTTCATTTCTTGAATGGTCTAATAATCCTATTGAGTAAGAGATGACGTAATCTTCACTATTTCAACTGGATTCTGAAGTACTATTTATCTATCGTAGAAAAGTTATTAAATTTAAATTAATGAAAATTTGAATAATTCATTTCTCACAGAGCAAATATGTTTTCAAAATGTATTTAATTCATTTTTCAACATATATTTTTGTGATTTGAGGAATCCCACAAATGCATTCCTGTATTATCTATTACATAAAACCGACTGCTTGTATGTTGTCATGTGCCACAAAACATGTAGAATCACTGAAGCGATTGCTCCTGAATGTCACATGAATTCTTTTGAGTGAACAAAATAAATATAATAATTCTGTTATATTTTGTTGATTTGATTTACTTTTTTATTTTATTGATAGATTACGATAATTTTGTTGATTAAAATATTACCGTAAAATGTGTGTTTACCATATTTTGTTAAATGCAAACTATACATTCAAGGCATCAACTATTATGTGTGTGCCTTACCAATATTAGACTGAGATATAACGGGCCTACATACAAAATGACCAATATTATAAATACTTTTTATTAAATGAAGCTGGTGGCAATATTGAAATTTTTGTTGATTTGTTGACGTCAATAACGTGCAAAATCTATCAATATACTGGCGCCCACTCATTACTATTTCATTTTTGTCTTCTAAGGGGCGAAGCCCTATGGATGAATTAACAGAAAAATAAAAATAAAATAAAATTAATAAATTTTATTTGGAAAAAAGCTAAGGATTAGGTGTTGATGCAACCACAAATAACCAAAAAACAGAGTGGAAATAGGTGAATCCGCGAGGTGCGAGATGTTAGCTGAGCGACAAAGGGTGGCCGGATGGGACATGGGGACAAACATGCGAAGTGTGGTACATACATAATCTGTCAACGCCAGAATCAGATTTTAATTATAAATAAAAAGTATATTTGTGTAAATATAGAAATACGAAATATAGAAAATTATGCATTTACTTCATATTATAAGAGCGAAATGTCGAAAATAATGAAAACATATAATATAATAATACTCGTTATTATTTGCGAGATATATGTGCAATTATTACAAAATAACAAGACTGCGGTAAATGTTGGACACCACTATAATACAAGCGCATTTTTAAATCTGGTTGCATGCATTTTTGTAGTATATGTTCATCATTTCCGTCATATAGTGTTTTATTATCAAACATTTTCCTCGATGAATATAGGTTGTGTACAGATCAGTCACTTTCGTCAAGCTCGTGTGTCAATCACAGTACAATCATTATTAATAGACCTGAAATTTTATGTAATATAATTTGGTATGTGTAGAAAATTACGTTATCAAAGAGCGGATTTTTCACCCGTTTAATTTCTACCCAGTGCACCTAGTCACTGTTGCAGTCTGTTTATATTGTGATTTTTTACTTTTTCGTGTACATACGTAATGGAGAAAAATACAGATGAAGTTATGTAATACTGCAGTAAATCTGTTTCAAGATTTCAACGGAAATACACGCCTTGGGGTCCTCTGGTACCGAATAGTGTATTTCAAAACGTCCGTCCATACGACTGTCCATACATCCGTCCGTCTGAGCTACAGGATTTTGAAATACTACTAGCTACTTTACTACTAGCGCAAAGCTACAGAATTTTGAATTACCATATCTCGAAAACATAACTTTTCTGTGAAAATGAGCTCAAAATAGCATATATTCAGAATGGCTTTTCAAAAAACCGGGGAATTTTTTAAAATTCCTTTCAATGAATATTTATAAATCAACTCCCTTTTCCAGCATTATTTTGTTCTTTTAAGATTTACACAATTGTATTTTTAAATACCTCTCAAGTAGTTAATATTTACTTTACCGACGACTATTATCGCATTTGTGCGGAGAAGTTCAAGTGATTTCCTTTCTCAAACACTCAAAAGTTTTCTCTGAAAATTCAATGAAAATTGAGCGTTTTTAGAAATGCTGAAACTATTGTTTCTTACAAAAGGCTTTAAACTTTTTACATTTCTGTATAGAGCTAGATTTTGCTCTTCTAAAATATTATACAGTCATACTTCATTTATACCATTAGAGGAGCAAAAAAATTAGAAAATATTTAAAAAATGTACACAGCAATTGATGGCAGCTGAAAAGAGGGTGGGGGACACGGAAAAAGATAAGAGATAAGAAAACTAGTGCGAGGAAATATGTGCCATTCTGTAACACTACAAGTTTTCAATGAGAATATACTTTAAAATAAATGAAAACTCACATTTCTTTGTGCTTGAAAAATTATTTTTCCTTTTACACGTTCTCCAAAACGAAATATTTAATTTAGATCTCGTATTTATTTAAATTTAATTTGCTTACGAACTGATATGCCAGAAGGAACTGCTTGTATCAGCATACTTCCCCAAAACACTCTAGCTATCAATGCCCTTTTTTTCAGCTAATTGAAGTTTGCATGGCGCGATCATTATGGTAGAGCATTTAAAAGTATCACAACGTCTCGTTTTGTTGTTTATCTTGATTGGTTTGTCTGAAATACGTACATCTTAACACATTGAAGATACCCATTAGCCAACAAATCGGAGGAACACTGCTGGACAAAATCCAAAGGAGTCTGCAATGAGAATTTGTAGAAAAATACAAAACTTTAATTCGATATACACAAATGTTTTAATATTATGTAAATATGATAGAACTTTTTTTCTTGTGTTCACCATTTCGGATATTTAGGGTTTTTGATCTGGTAAAGAAAATTAAGGTGAAGAGGGAGGTACATAGTGATTGGTCCTACAGTGTTTATATTGAGAGCTTTTATTATACAAGAAACCTGGAGAATGCTAGAAGGAATTTCAAAATAAAACCTGACATACGAGTCATAGATAACTGCTGTGGCAATTACTCTGGGCGGAATTTGAATAGTGGGATCAGACTCCTCATAAGGCATTTTTAAATGATGTTTTTTAGTTAGAGCAAAAACAATCACATGTACCCCATTTATAAAATAATATATAATATATTCACTGTAACTCAAAATCAGTATCAGCCGTGGGAGTGGATGGCCAATCGATCACAGTACACAAAGAAGGCTTGATCTCTCTCGGAATGCAAGAATGACTCGTATTTTGAATTCGCAGGAAATACTAACGTTTTATCTCGGTGTTTTGCATTCAAATGTCATCGGAAGTTGATGACCGAGAAAGGCACTTTGACCGGCAGGCCTCATCCTGCTCGGCTGACTGATTTGTGCGATCTAAGATAGAATTTTAAAATGGCCTATACTAATGTACGCTTTTTCAGAGCCAATGCCGAGGGGAAGCGGCAACATTCATTTTTAACAGAATTCGAATTTCGTGTATCTAGGCGCGTCAAATAGTTTGTTTGTTTGTTTGTTTGTTTGTTTGTCCCACGAGCATAGTGCATGATATGGCCGGGTGGATGTGCTGTTCCTGGTCCGCTGAAACAGGAGATCCAGAATTTGGATGTCTTTATTAGTGGGGCACGACCGCAGACGGAACATGCTGTAAGCTCACATGTGTTTTAGGGTAGTGCAGACGAGGGGGCCGGGTTGAGGAATGTAAGATCGTGTGCGGTCCGTTGTCCGTTTGTTAGGGTACTGCTCCGACATTGGCGTGGTATTGATCGAAGAAAAATACATGGAAAACTACGAATAAAAACAGCAAGCCGCGAAAATTCTCCACCATTCTTTGTTCGAATTTGACCTACTATCTATATATGAAGTGTTCTGTATCATGTATTTAATATATTAACAAGTATGTGTGTCATTAATTAAGAAGTGTGTGGGTGTGGGTGTCATTAACAACTCATTAACTACATTACAACAATTCATTAATTATCAAGTGTGTTGCTAAACGTCGAAGTAAACCGCAAAGGGAGAAACCTACAGACCGTATTAAATGAGACATTTGTGGTTAATTATTATGACCAGGGGGTTAACAGAACAATAGCTAATGTCCAAAATCTGTCATCTTGAGGACTCCCGGTCAGAGACGTTCCATCTCCAGCGGTTGTTGTCCCAACCGATACTAACAGAACGACGTACTAAAACGCTTACATCATATTATCCTTTTTTAAATTGGAAAGCTGCAGTTGGTGAGTTGTGCAGTCATTGGTATGCAAGCGAGAGCGCGGTGAACGACTTGCCGCCGAAGCTCGTCCCGCTCCCCCTCCAAACTGTGTTCAACCTGCGAGGGACAAATTATCTCTCGAAATGATTTGCAAATCCGGGTACTTTGTATCTGCGCGTTTCGAATGCAATTAGTTTGCGCGCTGATCCTCGCTTCCAGTGATTCTAGATATCAGTGCGACCGCAGGGGAACAGCGGCTTATTCAGGCGCTTGCGTTCACTGAGAGGGAGAGCAAATGAAGGAGGACGTGAAAAAAGGAACGAGAAAAGCGACAGAAAGAGAAAACGCGGGGAAGAGCGAGAGGAAAATGGACGTTGAATGTAAAGTTCATTGGTGAACCGCGAGAGCTCTCAAATATATCTTATAAATGACACGCATTCATGGTAAATTCAAAAGCAGTCACATACATTTGCGTTTTTAATTCAAAGAAACGTACTCGATAACTTATGAAGCCTTCTTCATTTTTACTGAAATAGAGCGTGCTTCTTCTATTTCATGATTTCTATGAGTGGCAAATGTATTCAGTAGGTTTACAATGTATTACAATACATTTTCCTATAACCATTTGAGTTATATTGAATTTTTCTTTTGTAATAATATTTTAATTATTTCCTTCCAGTTTGTTTAAATTTTAGTCTTCTGTGTTTAAATTTTTCTATTCCAGTGTCTTCAATAAACATTACAACCTTATTTTTTTAGGTTTATCTCTTGTTCTTTTACCAACAGGCATCCGATTTTATAATTTCAGTGGAATCCGTGTTTTTTCCATCCTTTGGACATGACCATAGCATTGAAGCTGTTTCATTAGCAGAAAATCTAATAATGTATAATTAATTTTCTTGGGTTGTAGCATTCTTGAATTTGTCTAATTTAGAATTTTTCGTTATTTTTAATAATATTGAATAAAAGTATAAAGAACTATATTACTTTTTACTAGAACGTGATTGAAAGTCCGCATTTTCATTCAAGCAGGTTGATAAGGCGTACAACATTGTTATTCACAATTTCGAATTTTATGAATGACAATTGTCTTCTTGACTTCGCTGAGGATTAAAAAAATTCATTGTTTGCGAGTTTAAAATCAACAAAACATTTTATTTTCATTTTTACTGTTATGTTATCGCTTGTTATTGCGTTCGCTATGGAGCTCAATATACGCGGCGTAACTTACTTGTATGGAGAGGATCGTGGTTTTGAGGGAAATATGAAAACAGTTGAATGGTGTTACGAAGATTTTTTCGTTTATTTTTGCTTGGGCAAACTGCTATCGACAGCCGAGTACGATACTTGAGGGTGCATTAAATCATTTTAGCCTTGTTTAAGGAACATTATTCACAGATGAATACATTGATTTCACATGGATTTTATGTACAGAGCCACATCGGATACATGATGATCGAAGAATTGTCGCGGTAGTTTTCGCTTGAGTCTGTTGTGGTGAGGATTTTTTTTTCCGATTTTGAAATGTACGGCTGAGGTAATATGGGGAATTTTAGCATAGAAGCGAGTGAATAGGAGAGAGAAATGCACGGAGATCGAAGTGATGCCGAGTTTGTTATGTAACTGGGAGTTAGGTACACACCAGGGAGATTTTGTAATGGTTCGAAGGAATTTGTATTGGAAGATCTGCATTTTTTGGATATTTTTTTTCTCGCTGGGGCCCAGATGGGACAAGCGTAAATTCTCTTATGGAGGGAATTATAAAAATGAATTATGGGAGGGAAATATGAAAAGACAATGTCAAGTTAACAACTAGTTAATTAGTGAATAATTCATTCTGAATCATTGGAATTATGTTGAAAATAAAATCATGAGTGTGCCAGAGGCGTTACGTGGTTCTAATGTTCTCGAGCTACAAAAAATCTGACGCCTTGCTCCCTAGGGATTTCTGTCGCCACTCGATCATTTGCACCCTTATAACGCCTTTTGTGCATCAATAAGTATTTTAAATGTATCAATTATACAATGAATAATGAATGTCACAATTGGTGACATATACAAGTAATTAATAGTATAAATGTTTACTTCCTAAAATTAATAGAAATTAGAAATTAACTCAATTTTTTCTTATATTATTATACTTACATTGGTTTCTGTGTTTAGCTCAGATTTTATGAAATACCTTGTTTGGTAGAATTGGTGGAATACTTAGGACTCTTCGCACAAGTTAGCTACAAGTAAAGTAATGGGTTACATTCGATTACAAGAAATTTGGAAATGATAGGTAGCTTTGCGGAAATCTTTGCCAAAATACGTCTTTTTGTAGGTAGCATTCATTCACTTCACTGACACTGAATGGAAGTTGTCAGCAAAGGCGTGTATTGGAACTGGCAACACACTTTATTAAGAAAATCACATCGCTCTACAAAAGGAGAAGCGGAGCTCCGTTTCGTGTCGGTTCGACGGACCAAAAGACGCTCGGTGGGCTTGAAAGAGCTCGCCGCCAGGGACTTGTCCAACTTGGCTTTTCGGCTGAGTCGTCGTCCGCCAAAAAAGAGAAAGGCGGGGCGGGGCGGGGCCGGCGGGCGAGCGCAGGGTACTGTAGTGCGCAGCAAAGAGTCAAGAGGCTGCGGGCGGGCGCTGATTAAAGCGCAGGAGCTAATGGTGCCGCCCGCGGCGCCGCCACCGCCCCACGCCATCCCCCTCTCCCCACGCCGCCCCTGCCTGCCACCCACCAGAACCGCCGCCTTCGCTACACAGACACCGCCTCCGATCCACCCCACTCTTCGCCGTTGTTGCCCCGCCACTGCCGCTGCGCACGCTCTTCTCCGCCACCGCCCACAGCCGCCGCCAACAGGCCACCCACAGCACGCCTTCCCAGGCCCGCACCCCCCACAGCCCGCCTCCCGCCCCTCACAGCCGCCTCCACAGCTGCCTCCCAGCCTCCACACAGCCGCCCTCAGCGCTCACAAGCCCGCCTCCACACCGCCTCCACACGCCCAGCCGCCTCCCACGCCTCCACAGCCCTCCACACCGCTCAACGCCGTCACAGCCGCTACCCCTCCCAGCCGCACACCGCCCACCGCCCCACCGCCATCACCCGCCCAGCCCCACCGTCCACACGCCACGCCCCCCCAGCCACCGCACCCCCCCCCACCCACGCACGCCCGCAGCCACCGTCACCACCCGCACGCCACCGTGCCACCGGCACGTGCCACCGCGCCACGCAACTTCCACCACCCCACCATTCTCGGAACAACACCCCACTTCACCAACCCCTCCACGTCCGACTATCGCCGCCACTACTTTGCCGCCACCACCACCATACCACTACCGCCACACTACCACTATCAATAACCGCTGCCGCTCCCAAGTGCTTTCTAATCAACAGATACCGGCTCCGGAACCAATCACCTTCACTTCTTCGCCTTGTTGCCTCATCACCACCACCCCACGCTCTCGTCACGCCACTCAAGTCCCATCCGCTGGCCGCAGAGAAACCTTCTCCTTCTTATCCTTCGCTCCGTGCTATCATCCCTCACCACCACCGCCGCTGCCACAGAAGTCGCCACGTTCTCACCGCTGCCAAAGAAACCGCTCACTCCGAAACACTCCCCCTCCTCTTCACAACGCCGACATCTCCCCTCACAACCGTCACCTTCACAAGACTTCCAACATCTGCGGGGCCAGCGTCAAAGCGGCCAAGTGAATGAGACGAAGTGTACCTCGCGTCGTCCCCACAGATGAGCACGCAGCGAGGAATCTCCGGGGTGCGTCAAGAGGAGACAGCGAGCCGGTTGTGTAGTGGGAAGGTGATGGGGTTGTGGGCCGGACGGCGGCGCGAGAGGACGCACCTGCACAGGCCCGAGAGAAAACGCGAGGCGTGGGCTCTTGCCGCGCGCGACTGCGTTGGATGTGACGGCGGCACAGTAAGTCATTAGAGAGCGACGCTCTAATTGGACTGCGAGAGACAGCGCCCAACAGGGGACAGGCTGCAGCCCACACTAAGCAGCGCCGCAAGAGCGAGCTGGACGTACAGTCGCCTCAACTGGCCAGAGGCTGCGCATCGACTCGTGTTGCGCCTTCTTGCCGTATTGTCATGTGCTACGCGTGTAGATTGAGAGCGCACTTACGTATATGGGCGGCGAATGTGTGACGTGATTGAATGTCGGGGCGGGAGGCACGTCCGTTTCTCTGTGTGTCTTCGAGCTCGCACACTTCGCCTGTCGTCGGCATTATCTTGGAGTGTATCACTTCTGGCGAGGAATCGACAGACTGAACAAAATTATCCCACCCCCCCCCAGTGTGTATTGTAATAAGGTCGCTATGGATTATTTATAGTGATCTATGCTGTGAAGTGTAAAAGAATCCTTTGAAAGCATTACTCATAAATATCTCTTGAGTGGTAAATGATTATCCCGGTGTTAAGACCAAATTATAACACGTTATATTTGTGTATTCCCTGAGGTTCGAAAGAACATGGACTTTCTTATTTGCATAATTGCTTAGATAATCGATAAAATGACTTTTAAGTGCTTAGTAAGAAAAATGGCTATATTGTCCGTTGAGCTATATTTCTTCTTTTGTTAAATGAGAGTGCTTTTGTATATTATCTTTATCTATGTATTTTCCAATATTATGGATAATCTCAGATGACACTAAAGTTACAAAGACTTTTAACTAGTGTGAAATTAGCAATAATTACAAGGCAAAAAAAACAAAATAACCAAGTGAATATATATTAATTATTGCCCTCAGCGTCCCTATATATTGGAGAAAAATAAACAATATTCAATATGCGGAGGTTAATCTACATATTAACTATAGCTGTATAACCCAAAGACTTATTCTCCTCTATATGTTAAATCTAAATGATATATAAATATTCTTTGAGATGAGTCTTAAAAAGATCACTTAGTACAATAAATAATATATGGCACGTGAGTATTCTTAATATATCATAACACATACTGATAAACTAAAAAGTGTAGTCGATGAGTACACATTAGATAATCACATCATTCTCTAGTCGTCTGCGTCTTTGACGCGATATGATAACTGATCTTATGCTGCGACTATCTTGTTAAAACTCTGAGTAGCACAGAAGTACCACACAGTCCTATATTACTAAACAAATAGAACTTTTTCACCTCTTATGCGATGAATACCTCCCGTGAGTGTAAAGCAAGACGTATCTCGGAACCATCAAACCGCCATTGTGGATCAGAATACGTGCAAAACGAGTCGCCACAGTTTTGAAGTGTCTCCCTTGAACTTTGAGATCTCTACCACGAGCTTGCCAAGCCAGATTTTCAAAATCAATCTCTCTTCCGAAACATATCACTCAAGGCACTAGTGCTTAAATCGCGAAAACGACAAGAAAGACGTGATTCTCCTTTGACACTGTGGTAATCATTTTGATCTGTAAGATTGTATAATAAAAGAACATGTCTGAAGTTTGTCAGACCTTGCGGGTAGCAGCGGCCTTAATTTTTTCTCCGAGCGCGACTAGTGACTTCTGGTACGGAGAAGTTGGCGTCGCAAAAATTGAGAACAGAAGGGTAATTACAAGCGTTGCGCAGAAGAGTCGAGTCCTAGTATGGGGAAGAACAGCCGCCGCATTTCTTTATCGCGCTGAACGAGCGTCTGCGCCCCCCGCCTGCTATGACACCGCAGCCACCGTTCGGCTGGCCCGGCGCGCCGTTTTTCTCCTCGGGCCTGCACTGTAGGCAGTCAGCGCTCGATAAAGTGTTCGTTCCATTCGGACAGCCGCCACGTGCAGTGCACGCCCGCACCCTTACCATGTATCCGTACCCAACGGAACCACTCGCAAACCTCGGGTGCGCCCCCTGGAACACATTGTACTTTACCGTCCCCTTCCAGCCCCACTTATGAATCAGCAGGCTCCATACTTACCTCACCCACGTTCAGATCACCATCGCCATTCGCCATCCGCGTCACCACCTACCAGGATCACCATCGCGTCACCGACCACCATACACCAATCTGTCTCGTCACCAACCACCTATCTTACCCGATCGCAGTTTACGATCTCGACCACCCTATTTATCACCAACCTACGCTGGTTCACCATCATCTATACGCCATTTTTGCTCCGAGTACGCCCATCGCCAAGGTCGTTGACTGAGCCCTCAAACTATTTGACAACATGCGGGGTCAGCACGGTGATCTGGGCTGGTTAGACCAGCTGCTATCCTGGTAATATTGCCAGTTCTCTCACATATGGGTCTATTTCATTTTACAGTGATCGGAGCCTATGCTTCTGGTGCTATATCAAAATTTACGTGTTCTGTCAAAAGGTAAATAAAAACGGTTGACGAAAAAGAAAAAATTTTGCGTAGTTGTGAAAAATCTTAAATACTATTCCAGTAAAAATTGGACTGGATAGAGCTCTTCTACCTTCCCCCACGAGATCTATTTTCTTACCGTG
>BOPP01000150.1:15367-38149 GCA_017312745.1 Gryllus bimaculatus | reverse complement strand
CTTTTCCGGCCATCGATTTATTTTTAGTTCGAAATTCAATTTTGGGAGTGGTACGAGAGAATTAAATGGCAGTTGATGCGGTAATGTGATGAATTCATTGTCACGCTTTTGTTTCTGCTTCAGAAGGAAAGTATCCTTCCAAAAATATAATTTTACTATTCAAGTTCACGTTTTAAAATGTCATATACTGACACATTCTTATTCATATCTTACGCATTCTGAATGATAATACACATTGATTCATTTGTAACAAGTAGAAATAAATCGCATACCCTAACGAGTCAGAATGAAGATTTTGAACTGTGTCATATTGCCAACTCAAAACCGCTAAATGTATTGTATGATCTTTCGAGTTGTGACAAGGCATTGCAAAACTCTCAAGCGTAATATTCTTTATTCTTTTTTTTCGATCGGTGGTTCAGGTGGTTCACATACTTCGTGGTTTATCGTGACGATTGCAACGAAACGACAGACGAATACTCCGTCAGTCTTTGCTAATGCCAAATACGAGTGACAACAGTTAATTAAATATTTTTGCTCTGGTTTCAGCCAGAAAAGTATGAAATGGGTAACAAATATTTAAATGTTTGATAATTTACTGACTCCTGATATCTCAGCGTTCATGTCACGAAGTGCAGTCTCAATATGGCAGGCCACTAAAATGCTTTACTAGTGTCAAATAATTCTATTTTAGACATAAATATAAGTACCGAAATGGAAGACTATACTTCTTCCGTCCAGCAACAAATACAAGACGTTTATTGTATACGCTATATTTAACTACTTATAATTTCGTTTGACAGATCTTAACTGACAGCAGCCCGTTAATCGTCAGCGGACGCCGGCAGCTGAAATTGGCTTTTCATTAGCGTTATGTTGGTGTAATGGAAAGAAAACTTTTGAACGACCCACGGCCGATAATTCTAACCGTAAATTGAGACGAGAACCAATATTTGCTGTTTATTGGCCTAATAATGTTACATAACTACAGTATTAATGTTCAATACAAAATTATTCTGGAGAGATCACGGCACTGAATAACGTATGCTTGCCTAGCCTGCTGCAATGCAGCAAAAAGACAAATTTTAGGAACTTCAAATTATAAAGAACAACAAATCATTAAGATAAATGACTACAACCACATTGTACAGAAGTAACAAATAACTGTGTGGAGAACTGTAAATAGAATCACTGCAAGAATACATATTACTCGCGCAACTTTTCTTGAACGACGACTTTGCTTCCCCATATCTGCCACAATACAGTTGAAGGTAAAATCTCGCAGCGAGATTTGATGACAACTTTCCAAACACATCTTCGCTGGCGCGAAATAGAAACTATTTTCTGTTGAAGACGAGAACTGCCCAACATTTTTCTTCAAAAAATCTAAAGAAATGACCGAAGCAGGTGAAGATCCATCACAATAGATACCTCGAGCTCCTGAGAAAGTTGGAACGCATTTTTTTGAAAAAGTTGCGAAGGCATGTTATGATTCTCCAGAGATTGGCATTGCTTCATAAAATCTAGTAGACAATTTCGTAACTAATACCCCCATTCTACCCGCATTTCTTCAACCCATCGTTCAAGAAAAGTTGCGTGAGTAATGCTAATAAAATGTAACAAATTTTCCGATTTCTTTTATAAATCTCCAGTGACTTACCTCCTTCAAATTACCAGAAACTACCCACAACCGTACCAAATATGTTTACGATTACCACAAGGAAAATACCACCAAGTCATATACATAACACTTATAACCATCATTATTCTAGGAATACTGAGCATTATTATATACAATTTGCTTCAAGTACTAAATCAGGTCACTAGAACGTACTTTCCAAAATTTGCGCATAAAAAACAAATCTTTAACAAGCAAGAATCATTCGTCAGGTTGGACTATCAAAATTTTCGTTTTGCAACTTTATTATCTCTCCTGCAAGGTAGCATTGCTCAACAGTCAGAAACAAACAAAAAATTCCTTTAATCTTTATCATACATGAAATCATTTATTGCAATTATATTGTTATCAGGTGTGTTGTGATTCAGGCGATGGTACCTACACAATCAACACGAGTATGGGCGATTAAATCATTAAATTCGATGTAAACTATGACATTACGAAATTCAAAAGAAAATGAGGTTTACAATACTTAAAATGCAATCAGCGACCACACAGAGTTTTCAACGACTTCCATAGAGCCAACTATTTGTTGTTGTTTTTCGTATATTTTTATTCCAATTGCTGCGCTGCAGCTGTCGTCATTGCGGGGTTTGCACTGACCTCTTCTTCCTCCATGGACGGCTCTCGCCTCTCGTGGCACCCGCATCGCGGGAAACATTCCACCGCCATCCCTCCCCCCCGGGGGCGCCCACGAAGGCCATTGAGCGGCGGGGGCGGGGAGAGGGCGCGGCAAAATACGCGCGCTCTAATACGACAGAACACGCCCCCAACACGGCAAGGAACGCGCCGGTCCACCGCCCGCGGAGAGGCAAAAAAAAGGGCAACTCTTATGTGTGACGCAGCGCGTGCATAGTGGGGCTTGTTTTACCCGCCCTCGAGTGACGCTGCCGACCTGCTGTGCGCGGGTGGGGTCGAAACGAGAGAGGAGAGGGAAGGAAGGAGGGAGAAAGTGCGAAGGGACTCTGTGGAGGAGGCCAAGGTGCGAGATTAGGAGGGAAATGGATGGCTGATTGAGAAGTCGAAGTGATGGCAGGTGACGACTCTCGGAATTGGTGGAGGTGCCATTTTTGTGGAGATGGCGGCTAGTGGAAGAACGCGAGTGGGAGTGGGAGTGGGGGTGAGGTGAGGTGAGGTGACAAGAAGGGAGATGGTGGAGAGTGGCTGCGAGAGGAGGGAAATGGGAGGGAAGTGGCTGCGAGAGGGGAGGAGAGACGAGTGGGAGGAGAGTCGAGGCGGGTGAGACGGGATGGGAGGCAAGTGGAAGGGGAAGGGAGGGGACGGGAGACGATTAGGATGGGAGGGGAGGCAAGAGGAGGGGTGAGGCACGTGAGGGGGAAGGCGAAGGGATTGAAGGCGCATGGGAGAGGAGAGAAAGCGCATGGGATAGAAAAGGGAGGCGCATGGGAGAGAAAAGGGACAGGAGGCGAGTAGGCGGGTTGGGGAGGCGAGTGGCTGTGGGAGGGAAGGGGGGAGACGAGTGGGAGAAAGATCGAGCGGGTGGATAGAGAACCATCTATAAAGAAAGTGACGTGTATAATCTACCCTCTCTTTTCACCTATCTTCCTCTCTTCTCTCACACATCCCTCTCCAAATCCTCTGTCGTGGCATGGAGTTCCCTTGTGCTCCCTCGGCACTGAACAACCTGGCGCCATTCGCAGGCGTCCGCTGCTTTCTCCCCGCCCCTCCCCGCCCACTCCCCTCCCCCCCTTCCCCTCCCTCCCCCCTCCACTCCCCCGGAGCCCAAGCGTCCCCGACCTGCCGTGCTCCGCGCCGCGCCGCCCGAAGCCGCTGTTTTTGTTAACGGGATGCGGAGCTGTGCATCGGGCGAAGCCAATTGCGCGCTGCGCTCCCCAGGGGAGCCTCGGCCACGGCGTGAAGCCTTCTCTCGCACTGCGCAAATCTCTCTTTGCAAGTCGCTTGGTGTCGCCAACCCCGGCTCGATCTTATTTGTTATCACGCAGGCTACATCTATGACTCTCGGTGACTTTTGGATGAGAAAACCGTGATCACATGGAAAGATATCGTAGTTGACCCCAAACTTAATCTACATTTTTTTATTTTCATTTATATTTTTAGGTTGCTTTTTAACAACTTAATCATGTAGTGACCACTCTGATTGCTTTAATTGTAGGGGTAACTGTAGGAAGAACACGTAACGACTACACGAACACATACAAGCATCCATACCCTAGGCGGGATTCGAACCCGCAACTCTTCGACCCGAGGCAGCTATGTCAGCCTTGGTGACATCGGCTATCCTGGCCAGCATTAATATTTTTGTGATGTGTATTTCCTCAGAGTAAGATGTTTGGCTTATTTGTGAGCTAACATGAAAGTAAATTGTATATATATTCTAGTTTCGATACAATATTAACATATAAGTGGTATTTATTTTATTTCTTGATTCTCCATTGCAAGTACCTTACGTTCTTATTATTGAAATACCAGAAAGAGTTGATATTTGAATAAGGGACTTTATAATAACTGCCAATGGGGCGCATGCCGTAACATTTTCTCCATAAAATTTCTTTCAAACCTTTTCAGTAATTGCCTTGTTTGACTTCATGCTTATACGAATCCTCGCACGCGAAAAAAACATCTGCGTCAAAGTATTAAAAACATTTTTAAACCCACTCGCTCGTTTGCCCTCGCAAATCGCCCTGCCAGAGCCACGCATAAAACCCAAAACTAGCACCAGAAAAAAAAACCGGCACAAGTGGGGAAGCGGCATGTTCTCTTAGATGAATGTAATTGTTCTGCATATTTGACAGCGCGCGCAGCGGCAGCGAGCGGCGTCGCGTGTCCGGTGTCGCATTTTAACTTTTATCTCGCACTCCGCCGAGCTTTCCGCGCTGCCATCGCATCCCCCCCCCCCACTCCTCCCTGTCCCCCCTCCCCGGCGACGCGGCGCGGGGCATAATTTCATTTAGGCGCAATATTTTTAAAAGCGCTTTCACGCGCGTTGGCACAAAATAAAACACGACTTTCATTAGCCCGGCGCACGCTTGTCGGTCGGTCTCGGCGGCCGCGGCGCCGCCGGTCGCTGGTCGCGGGCGAGAGGGCGACGCGAGCGCGATCTGGGATGCGCCTCTATTGATGTATTTATTCCGGGCGGCCCCGGCGGAGCGAGAAATGCCGGTGGTGGGGATGCTGACTCGTTCGAGTAGCTGACGCGTGATGATCCGCGCTTGTTTCTGGATGTTAAGAATTTCTGGAAATGCTACGTTTGATTTGTTTGGGTTTCTGTTTACTTTTCTGTATACAGAATTTCTGGATACGTACTGATAGAGAGAGGAAGTTGATTAAATAAATCCATAAGGGTATTTAGTATCAAGTGGGAAATGTTCGCAAACGTACCAAATGTCTTCAATTCCATTCCCTCTATCTTCCAAACGTTTGAAAAAAAATGCTTGTTTCTGATCGTTTATGCCGGTATTTAAGGTACCCTAAAGGTTGTTATTTCTTAAATACGAATACTTCATGATACTTGAGGTAATTATGACATAATCCATATTTACAGATCTACTTAAGATTTTGTTGGATAGGTTTTTAAATAAATAAATATGCGACGGCTTCTAACGATGACTAACGAGAAGCGACGATTTCGTTGAGGTAATTTGTAATGGCATTGAAATTAAATGTATGGAAAGAACTGCAATAGAACGGAAGAATCTCAACCACGCATAACGCAAAGCCATTTCCAACTCGCAGGAACCGTTTGGGTTATGAGATTCAAAGGGCAGCGGTATAACGCTCTCTTACCCCTTAAACTACCCATCGCTCCCGAAGAGCAGATGCAGCAGAAACCGCCGAGCGAGGGAAGCTGCGCTGCTAAAAACCCGGGGGCGGTCGCACGGCGCGGGGATGTGGGGCGGCTGCCTTCGCCCAGGGGGAGGGTGAGCGGTGCGGGCGACGCGGAGCGCTCCCTGCGGCGACAACTCTTACCCGCCTCGCCCGCCGCGGGCGGCGCCGCGTGTCCATCAAGTGGATAATGGCGGACAGGCGCCGCCCTGCGCCCGCGTGGGGAGGTGCAAGGGAGGAGTGGGAGCAGAGGGCCGGCGAGGTGGGCAGTTGGGCCGTTTTCCACGTTGCGCGCCGGCGGCGCCGCGAAAGGGAAGCCGTAAAAGGCGGCGCAAACGAGCCCCCGCGCGGATACTGCCCGCTATGAAACAAGATCACTGCAGCGGATGAGAGCGCGGGGGCGGGGCGGGATTAGGCGAGCGGGTGGGAAGGGACAGGATACCGGGACGAGAAGGGGGGGAACGGGAAAGGGAGCGTAATGTGGCGTTGTGAGCTTGCGTGCGGACTGGACGGGCGGAAGGGACGGGACAGACAGGACAGGACGGGGCGGCGAGCGGGGCGGGGCGGGGCGGGGCGGGGCGGGCGGGCGGGGCGGGGCGGGGCGGGCGTGGGCGGGGCGGGGCGTGTGGCGCGGGCGGGCGGCTGGGACCGGCGAAGAAGGCGGGGAGGGATAGAACGGGACAAGAAGGGGCGTGGCGGGGCGGGCGGGCGGGGACGGCAGCGGGCGTGAGAGGACGGGCGGGCTCCCCGGAGGACGCGGAAGCGCGGTCGAGGGCCATTTGCATTTGCATTTGCAAGCGGCGCGCGGGCGTCGACCCACGGCCCCGCCGGGGAGGAGGGCGCGCCGCTGAAGCGGGGCGCTGATGGCGACGGACAAGCCGGTTGGGGCGGCTGGAGAGCGTGCGACCCTCCGCAGGGCAGCGCATTAACATAGGCGGACGGCGCGTGGAATTCGCTGTCGTCAGGTATGAACACGCTCAACCACCTCCTGTTTTCATCACAAATGTACTGATTTAGCAAATACCTCCATTAGGGTTTGAGAAATAGAATAATATAATACATAATATCTTAGAATAAAAGTTACAATCTTCTAGTATACGTAGTGCTCGAAGATGATGACGTTTTGCCAGGTAACATATTGGAAACTTCATATAATGAAGGTACACAAATAACATAAACCTCTTGTTGGCGATTGGGACGAGCACGTAGAATAATCAGAGATCTGTGTAGCTGGTAAACAGCGGTTTAGGATGGTTTGCCAGTGACTAATTGCGTGTGCTCTTGTGTCATTTGGTTGAATGAAATTTCCGTTTATTGGCGAAAAGTGATAATCTTCTACCTCTACGTGCACTACTAGTTTGTAATATTCATTCTGAGGGATCTGTTCTTTATTATACTCTTATTAGATTTGATTTGAAACGACATAGCATAATTTTCCCTCATCGATGTTAGTCATGATTACTCTATGTAAGTAGTTGGAACGAAGCGCCGGAAGAAAAAAATACAACCATCAATTAATCATTTTTGACGATTAACAAAATTTTAACCACGAATTTGATTTTTGTAATTAATCACGAATTTGACGATTAACCAAAGTTAATTTTCAAGATAGATCGTTAGATTCATCTTGTTTCACGACGATTGTATTCGGAGTTCAATTAGAAAGACCTCGTGTGGTGTAATAATACATCAAAAGAATCCTGCTCAGCGTGACGTTGGCGCTCTCTTAATGTTGCAAGAATTATCATTCGAAACCAAGACGCCCGCAAAGAAGTTCTTCCACTCGCAACTGCGGTGCTCATTGACTGTTGCCGCGAGTGCCGCTGCGGAGTGGGATTGAGTCGCAAGTATCTCTCCTCGACAGCAAACGAAATAATGAACACGCTGCCCCGGAACGAGAAGTATGTCTGAACAAGCGAGGCGCCACGAGCGAGGCCGGCCGAGGGGAAGGATTTGCGAACAGCCACTCGGGGTGCTACAGTAGCCGTTGCCATGGGGACGGGCGCGGGGAGAGTTTGCGCCCAGGGACAGCGAAGGCTTCCGGGGAAGTGGCACCCCACGTGGAAGAGAGTGGGCGGGTGTGTGTGGTGAGGGGCGGGTGGCGGGGGCGAGGGGTGAGTGAGGGGCCGGAAGGAAAAGTCAGCGAAGGCTTTGGAGAAAGTGGCGCCCGGCGCGGTAGGCAGGGGTTGATGGGCTAGTGGCGGGGGAGAGGGGCGACGTGAGGGTTGTGGTGTGGTGCGGGGCGAGGGGCGAAAGACAGCAAAGGCTTCGGGGAAGACGAGGGATGAGCGGCGTGTGGCGATGGTCGAAGAGGTGAAGCGTAGGGCGGAGATGAGAGGCGGCGGGTGAGGAGAGGGTCCCGGAGCAAGGATGAGGGGCGTGTGGGGATGGGAAAAGGGAGGAGCAAACCACAGGGGTCGGGGCGAGGGAAGAAGTGTGAACGGCGTGTGGCGATGGGTGTCGGGTTGGAGCGAGAGTTGACGGGTGTGCCGGGGTTGATGGGAGGGGGTGAGTATTGAAGGAGGGTGAAGCGAGGGGTGAAAGGCGGCATCAGGGGCGGGAGCAAGGATTCAGTGGCTAAGACGCGATTTGAGGGGCGGGGTCGAGGGCTGAGGAGCGGGGTCGAGGGCTGAGGGGCGGGGTGAGGGTTGAGGGTCGAGACCAGGGTTGGGAGATGGGGGCGAGGTTTGAGGGGTGGGGGAGGTGTGGGAGGCGGGGCGGCGGCGTGCGTTGGGGAGCGAGGGACGATTGCGCCGCTGGGAGACGCAAAAGTCGACGCTCGTGACTCGCCTCCTTTTCTTTGAAGTGCATGGCTTCGCCCTCTGCCATGATGGAGGTAGCGAGCAGGTTGATCGGTTACGTACTTCGTGGAAAACTAGGGTACAGAATCTGAAATCTCGAGAAGCCACACAAAAAATTGGAACACGAAAGGCTCTTTAATTTCAGACCTTGACCTTAATAGGAAAACGTAAGAGAATTCATTTTAATTCTGGGAAACCTAATTTACAACTTCAAGTTTCTTTTAAATAGATAGTGACATTCCTTCATCCATACGTAGCTGATATGTACCAAATGTTTGGAATATGAAGTTAATTTTGTGATTCGCAATCTAAAAGTTTCGGATATCGATTCCATAAATCGAAGCCCCTTGAACCTCAGAGATAAAAATACGGAATGCTTTTGCAATATTTAATACTATACAATTTTGCACACTATTCAATTCCATTCAATACTGCAATGTATCTCAACGAATGTACTATTGAGAAATGTGCAAAAAATAGTTTTCTTATTTCATTCATTTATTTTATTGAATTATTTTATAAAACAATACACATTATAATGAAAAGGGAGAAGATAAAATGTTCTCATTATCACATGTGTACCTGTAAATTAATTAAGGTACATTTTAGCTTTAAAATGAAATTGTAAGAAAATGTTATAAAATTATTTCCGAAATGTGTAGATAATTGAATTGTAATAGAAATTTACCTGTAAAACCATAAACACACTATTACAAATATTTTATTGATTGATTTTATGGTGGAATATTGAGCTGTGGTTGTGGTTGGCAATCACATAATTATAAATGAGACTATACTTGAAATGTAGGTGCCAACCAAGCGATAACGTAAGGGTGATGCTGTGAGAAAGCAGCTGGTACGCAAGGCAACGGAGGAGTAGGAAGAAACGAGGTCCTGAGGGGGAGCCAGAGCGCAGACGCCTGCGGTGGCGCTCGGCCTTCAGAAGGCGAGAAGCCGCGGAGCGACGGCTGACGGGGCGGGTCGAAGCGGGGCCGGCGCGGTGGCGCAGAGCGCGGCGGTGCAGGGCGGAGCGGTGCGGGACGGAGCGGTGCGGGACGGAGCGGTGCGGGACGGAGCGGTGCGGGACGGAGTGGTGCGGGGCGGAGCGGGCGGACGGGGCGGAGGCGGGGCGGAGGGGCGCGAGCGGGACGGGAGCGGGACGGAGCGGACGGAGCGGAACGGGAGGGGACGGAGTGGGACGAAGCGAGGACGGACGGGCGGGGACTGGCGAGCAGCGGGCAAGGGCGGGGAGGGGCGAGACGGACAGAGTGGGGAGGGAGGGGAGGTGGTGGGAATAGGCGGAGAGGAAAGGAAGACTTGGGGCGGAGTGGGCGCCCATGCAAAGAACACTGCGGGACGCGAGCAGCGCCCGCCATTCCAGGGGAGGTGAAGAAGGGGGCAGGGGGGCGCCCGTGGAGAGGCGTCGCGGGGCAGACGCGCGTCGCCGCCGTCGCGACGCGCGAGCGTGGGGACGCGGGCGGGGGCGGGGCGCGTCTGTCCGGTGTCCGCGCACTGGCGTTCGCTGGACCTGCTGACACACGGCCGCTCCCCCTCCGGTCCCGCCGCCCCGCCCCCGCCCTGCCGCCCCCGCCTCGGCGCCCGCGGCGGCGGCGGTCGCCCGCCCGTGGTAATTGGCCGGCAATAGAAGCCATGTTTTGCTGCGCCGCCCTCACGCTCACCCACCAAGTATTCTTCAAGCAGAAAAAAAGGCTAGACTGGCTCGGGGACAACGTTGTGACGAGTGGCCCTAGGGTTTGAGAACTGACGGTGCTGGATTTTTAGTACTTGTTACATTCCTTGTCGGAATTCAGCCACCTTCTAGAGGAGAATTCTAACGGTCGACCTCTCTCAACGTCTAGTTTTACATGGTTTCTAAATCAATACCAGGTGGATATTGGAGCAGTACCCTAATAAACGGGGTAACGGAACATGCACGATCTTTTCTTCCTTGTCCCCTATCATCCGTTACAATCACATAAACTCTTACGCGCTCTATAGTACCAGTCTTCTGGGTATATCAGTCTGGAGCTGAGAGGATTCCCGGCCCGGGCGGTGTGTGGCTGGGGTCCCGGCTGGGGTCCCGGCTGGGGTCCCGGCTGGGGTCCCGGCTGGGGTTCCGGCTGGGGTTCCGGCTGGGGTTCCGGCTGGGGTCCCGGCTGGGGTCCCGGCTGGGGTCCCGGAACCCACATTACCACGGAGGAAGATCACTTCTCTTCCCAGCATGCAAGGCCACTCACTGGCAGTATCATGTAACACACTCGCTAGTCCAATGACCAAAGAGGTTAAGTCGCCTAGAATCACTAAACACTAACTCTAACGACACTTCGAGAATCTCTTCTAACCATTTGTCTGAAATAGAAAAATGCAATATTGATAGATCGGAAATTATGCATGTATTAATTGGAAAAAATGTGCACTTTTCGTTTATGAAATGGAATTTGAATGTGCAATTCTAACGGAAGTCGAGTCACAACGAATTACTTTCCAAACCACTCAATTACAAAAAACCTACTGCAGTTTAAACTGTAAAATTTACTTCCCACATGTACACAAAGTAAATCGCATCCTCTTCTTAGAAAATAATATTTTAAAAAGTAGCATGTTTTAATATTTTCTGCTAATATTTTTGATCGATTGTTCGACTTTGCCGGCTAGCTAAGGGTGTCCCCATTGCCTGGGCCTAATTGTTTCCCACGCTCGGGAGGTTACAGAGACAAATGGCGAACATGTGTTCCCTTCACCGTAACTAGCAAACTCCGCCTACTTAACTTTTTCTTCCTCACATAGCTACAGTAACTGGGACGATTTGAACAGTTTTATTTTTGAACAACCTGGAAACTAACATAGTATTGCCCCCACAGGAACCTAGTACGCAGCCCATGAGCCAGCTGAGGGGTTGAAATGATTGCATATCTCTTTATTTATAAATTCCAAACATTCAATTGTATATTTTTTGGGAAAACATATTTCCAAGGTATCCAATACTTTTCTTTCAGAGGAAGTAAATATTTGAAGTCTGGAAAAAGAAATATTCTTCACACGTGAACAAGTTGCTAAAGATTTTTTTCTTCAGAAATCACTACTCATTTCCTGCTACACAACAAAGAACCGTTCTCGGCGAATTCCGCTCTTGATTTATGGAGTGGTGATTGAGCCGTGCGACGCGGCGTGTTGGCCGCAGCGGTTCGCTTTCACTTGCGGCTCCTTTATTATTAACGAGTTTTTCATCGACTGGCGGAATCAATATTCGTTTCCGCCAGAGTGGACATTAAGTTTGTTTGTCTTTCATCGGCGGCGGCGGCGGCGGCGGTGGGCGCGGGGCTTCCGCGAGCGACGCGAGAGCGCTCTGGCGGCTCGCCGAGTAGCTCCTTTCAGGCTGCGTCCGCGACATGACACGACGCTCAATGCCCCGTCGCTGAAGGTATCGGACACGCCTCTCGTAGCGCAAGTGTCGCTCTTGAAGTCACGAGTGAGACAGGCATAAAACATTCATATACCCGGTGTAAGAAGTGGAGTAGGGGAGTAGGGGAAAACTCTCCTTTATTGTATTGTATTAGCACACTTTTCGACTAGTGGATTGCTTCCTCTTTACAGGCTTGTGCAAGAAAAAAAGTTCTGGGAATATAATAATTATTACGCTCGATGTGTCCAACGAGTTACTTTTTTACAATTCCCGAATAAAAAGTAAAAAAAAGGTATCGATTTTTGAGAAATCTAGAAAAAGGAATATGTACGTCATATAATTTACTCGTTCTCAAAATTAATGATGTCTCTTGTTTAGTTATATGGATAGCAGAATATCCATTTTGAAAAACAATCCTATTTACGTGTTGAAAACTAAATTTGTTCACAATAAAACTTTGTTAAGCATTTCAAGTGAAATGTAATTACTTATTAGCGATGCATATGTTTCCTAGAAAATAAATTTAAAAAACAATTATGTTTGATGCTCGGTTTTTAATTCTAAACAATTTTATATAGTCGGATGTGAGAAAAATGTCGAGGAGTATCATAGTAAGGTAAAGTAACGAACAGAAAAAAATCGTTGTAATGTGCGACACAGAAAATGTAAAATGTATGTTCCCAAACATGGAAAACCGAACAAAAAAACTTGAATTGCAAAAAGGCAATTCACGTGTCACCCCGCCACCTATTATACAACACATTCCACGCGTGTTTCATTTATCCTTTGTTTTTAGCTGTTTGTCAAAACTATTACCTGCAGCCCGCGCCCACTCCCTGCGGCAGATGGGGTGGAGTGGAATGGAGTGGAGAGGAGGAGAGGGGAGCGCGGATCTGAATGCGGCAGCGGTGTCTCCTTATTTGCATCTTAATGAAGCGCATCTCCTCTCTTCACGCGCGCGTGTTTTTCCGATACGAATCGCGTCGCCGTCCTCCCACTCTACGCTCCGCTCTGCCATCCACTTGTCTCCCACTGACGAATCTCCGATGAAGCTAACGGCACTTCAACACATCTAGGTGCCTGCTCGATATCTGTGAAATTTCCTGTTGTACGAGGGATCTACGTAGGTCCGTGTTTGATTGATTTAATATTTCGTTTTTCCGGGCGTGCCAACTGCCAAGGCAATTAGTCCCGGTTAGTGTAGTACACGTTTTACTCGGGAGGTGGCGGTAAACGTCCACTTCTGGATGGTAGGATCTGACGATGACCTACATTCGGCTAGCAAGGTTTTCCTCAACCAGGTATCTCACATCAGCGGGGCACCCCCCGGGCGGGGCAAGCTCCCGACTGGTCTCCTGATAGTGTAATGTGGTAGTGTAGCGGTTGTGTGTGTACGTAAAGGGTGAGCATAGAGCAAGGAAGAAGAAGGAAATATAGCTCGCGGTCCGTGGCCCGTTTGTTAAGGTACTTCTCCTGCATTCGCTTGGTATTGAGCGGGGAAATAATAGCAAACTATCGATCCGAGCAGCCGGTTGCTAAAATTCTCCTCCAGACAGCAGCTGAGTTCGACGTCGCTACGTAATTAGAAAACCCTACCACAATCGGTACTAGAACCTCAGAACCTCCCTGTCAGTGTATATACTTCGTGACCTTGGCGTTTAGTACAGCTGGCGTGCACTGAAGCGTATATTTTGGAACAGAGTTTAGCCCCCTCCCTAGTCTCGCTAGTCGCGCGCATCCAGTATGCAAAACTACGGTCTCTCGTGTTCACAGTTTAGTGCAATCAGGGGAACTCGACAGAACAGTGTTCCAGTTTAAGCGACGGGAAAACGTGAATTTGTGCCAGATGTTAGACAAATAAGCTTGGGAAACATTTCAAATGATTGGAATGGGATTCGAGGGCCGTGTGTAACATAAACGTAATGCACAGAGAAGGTGAAGTTTGGATAATGATGAGTGTGCATTGAGAACAATCAATGTATAAGAAAAACTTGCCACGTTTGCGTTTTATACTTCAAACTAATCGGTATAAAAATCACCACATCGGCATGGATTAGTCATTACAAATTCTATAAAAATCTGTTTGATAAGTTAAACATGTCACAACGTATCTCAGTGTGTGTTCCCGTATTTTCTGCGAGAAAATAATGTTTTGTGGCGACAAAACGTTTGTTGTGCTGATTAGCATTGAGAAAGGTTCCACTTGATATTGTCAAACCACTGATAACACACATACTTTCTAACTAAAGAATTTTTTTATATCTCGAAATCACCATCATTCCACGAAGTAAAAAAAAATGATAGAACTGCTAGAAAAGTTTCACCTGCTTTTGACTCGTCACTAACTACCCACGACAAAGACTCGTGATCTTTAAGAATATTCTTTTCCATTTTCACAATCAAATTGGTCATAAGTGCCCAATGCTTTTCGACGTAAACATATTTCTACGCGACCCCGCTCGTACACATGGGTATTTTCTTGTGCAAGGCACATCGCCGTTTTGCTAGAACGCACTAAACGGGGCTGGTATCGTAAGGTTTCTTTGTCTTTATCCTGTGGAAAGAAAGTGTTTGTAGGGTAGATTTCAATCCATGTAGATATATTCTGTCTGAAGAGTAGGTGTACTAGTCGTTGCACATATCTTTGTTATATTTTCTGCTTCGCTCAGAAGGGAGGTCCTATCATCAACTCTCATTTGCCAACCAAGATATTCTCTGAAAATTGTCGTCGATCCGGTAAACTGCTGAATTCCTAGTCTTGTGGTGGGATGACAGGAATGAGAGCAATATATTTCCTGGAGCACTGTCGACGTTGATGGACATGCATGTAGAGACCAACGATGACTATTCTCAAGGAGAATGTGAACTTGTTTAAGTATCTAGGGAGAAAACTTTACAATCAAAATATAATCTTTGTACCCAATGACTGTTGTGATATTTACCATTTGTTTCATATGTTAGTAACTGACACGATCGGTTCGAAGTAAAGAAATGATTTTAAAGCATTATAAGGCTCATTATTGCGGATTATTATTGAAACTTAAACGCTGAAGATTCTATTGGGAAACGAATAATATTCACTTCAAGTACTTTCTTTATAAAATGAAGGTCCACATTTTTATTTGTGGGTTTCTCTCTGAAGCCACTTATCATAGACTTTACCGTAATTGAATTTTAGATGGATTTTTTTTCGAATATATTTCTTAATTAATGAGGGATTCATTGTATTTCATAATTAAATATTATCACTTTCATATTAACAACAATATTTTTTAAAAACGTGTTTCGTTATATCAAGGTAAATCTTGCATATTACCAAGTTCATTGGCAGTAATTTTGGATGAAGTGAAATTATATAATAAATTTTCACCACAAAGGCATCTTTCATTTAATGAATTATACACCCTATCAAAGTATCTTCCTTACTTCCACAATCGTTTTTATTTCATTGACGTTGAAAAGTACTTGCTTGATTATTACAATCCTTACGTGTCACACATATAAATATAAGATTCAGTTCATGCAGTAATTAAACTTATAATCCGGTTTGCGTTTATTTAATGGAATTCTAAAATAAGGCTAAATTCATTCGACGAAGAGCCTCTGAATACAACATACTTTCTAAATAGGAAAAGGCCGCGAGGAGAAAAGAGGAAGAGAGGGGATCCACAACTGCTGCCTCAACATGCTCCCTATCTCTCTCTCTCTCTCTCTCTCTCTCTCTCTCTCTGTATCTCCTTTTCCACTGCAGAGCGCCGCCCGGGAGAGGCCAGGCGAATTAGCCGGCGTTGGGTAAGCGGTAGACGGCGTTGGAAATTGGCCGGAAAGGAAGTGCGCTGGGCGCTGAATCTGCCTGGAGCGCCGGTCTGGCCGCTGTCTGCGCGGGCGCCTGGCTGTGGGAGTTAACCGCGGGGAAGAGGGAATTAGTGTAAGCGAAGCTGGCGAACGTGGCGCAGTGATCAGGAGGAAGAGTAGGGTGCGCGTGAGTGTGGGCGATGTGTGAAAGAGCAGAAACGAGACGTGGCAAAGGTGGTGATTGGTGAGAATTGGACAGAAGGATTGGTAGATTGTTTACTTTCAGCTTCTAGGCAGGCCAGGCCAATGGTTGTGTCCCGTGTGTGTAGTGCATGTTATATGTCAGGAGATGGCGCTTTTCCTCCTGTCTGGGACGTGAGATTTAGTGTCGACCTGCACGTCCGCTCCAAGAGTGTTGTCCTGTTGTCAGATTAACTGGCAGCAACTAACGGAAAATTTCTAACTTTCCACTGGTTTTTCGACGAATCTTAGTGTAGTATATGTAAGAATATATGTGTGAAGTAAGTACGAAATGAGGGCAGCACTCGGAAAAGGAAAAATCGCGCGTGCTATGTCCCGTTTGTTAAGCCACTGCTGAGGCATTTGCCTTGAATGGGCCTGGAGGAGATGGGTTGCAGTAAAAGGGACCGGTTTGTGGATGATGTCGGTGGCCATTGAGGGTTTGAGAGCGATGGTGAGCAGAGTGAATGGGCGACGGGCGAGGCAATTGAGGCTGGCGAAGGACACGGACAGTGGGCAGCAACCTGGGCTAGGGGTCAGTGTGGTGTGGAGCAGCTGCCTACCTTTCGTTCTTTCCATCAACTCGTTCCACTCCCTCTTCTACCTCCCTTTCCCGCCACCTTTCCCTCTCCTCTCCTTCCACTCCCATCCTTGCCACTCCTCTCCTTCCTTCGCCTCATCCCCTCCTACCTTCTCTTCCTTCCCTTCCCTCCCTCTCTTCCTCTCCTTCCTCCCTTCCCTTCCCCTCCCTCCCCTCCTATCCCTCCCTCCCTTCCTCTCCTCCCCTTCATCTCCTTCCCTTCATCTCCTCCCCTCCCACTCCTCCCCTCCCCTTCCACCACGTCCACCATCTCTTCCTCTTCCCCTCTTTCCCTCTATCCTTCCCCACCAACCCTTCTCTACTCTTTCTCCCCTCCTTCCTTCCCCCTTTCCTCCCCCTCGCTCCGCATCGCATCGCATCCCAGAGCAGCGCGGCGCCGCGTCGCGCGGGGCGCTGGTTTACGCCGCCATTTTTCAGGCTCTCCAGTTCGCCCGCAGGATTTACGGGAGCGCCCAACTTCCGCGCGCCGCCGAGCGGAGGGGAGGGGAGGGGAGGGGACATGCGCCGCGGGCTGAGTTATGGAGTAGGAGAGGAAAGCGCCGCGCCGTGGGGGCGTAGTAGTACACGCTAGGCCCAGGGAAGTGCCGTTTAAGAGAAGTAACTTCCTCCTTTGTATGTCTTTCCGGTATATTTTTTTAACGAGCAGTTTTCTCAATTATTCCATTCGATACAGGCATTGTGTATTTTACGATTTCGAACCCCCAATTATCAAAGTTGAAAATATGAAATAGAAAATGTTCTGTTGAATTCTCCCTTAGGCACGGCATTGAGTGTAATGATGACTGAAGTACGGCTCCTTGTAAGGGCGGTGGTGATCCCCCTCGTCTCTGATTCGCAACGTGTGGCGTGCGATCGGCGAGGAAGGTGGGCGCGTCACAAAATGGGTAACATGCCAACGGTGGGCGTTGGCTAACAAGAACGACAACAACGACGACAACAACAACAACAACGACAACAACAACAACACTCGGGGCGTTCTACTTCTCAGGAAAACGATTCACGCATATTCGACTCGCAAATCCTTCTCTCCCCCCAACGGATCCCGAATGCGGAGTTTGGGCACATGGGCGGTCAAATTAATTCGTATTTGGCGCCACGCTTGGAACTCATTCAGTTTGGTTATTCTTTGAAGATATTTAAGAAGATAAGATTATACATTTCAGTCTTCCCGTCTTGGAGATTTTAGTTAAAAATACCAAATAAAAGTACCAAAAAACAGTACCAAAAAAATTTGGTATGAAACTATTTGAAATAAACGTTCACTCTGCTTCCAACTTAAGAACGATCAACGATAACCAACTGGTCGTCGCTTCCGTTGCGCCCTTTGGTTATTTTGCTCTTTGGACCTTTCGCGCAGCGATCGTCCTTTGCAGAAGCAGAACCAGATCAATCGTTTCCCCAGATCAATCGTTTCCCCAGATCAATCGTTTCCCCATATCAATCGTTTCCTCAGATCAATCGTTTCCCCAGATCAATCGTTTCCCCAGATCAATCGTTTCCCCAGATCAATCGTTTCGCCAGATCAATCGTTTCGCCAGATCAATCGTTTCGCCAGATCAATCGCTTCGCCAGATCAATCGCATTGCACTCCCTTCAGTTCGTTCCCCACACGCAGATCAATTTGCTCTTCTGCGACACTACTGCAAAAATGTCCCTACGTCCTGCAGGATCCACAAACAAGGTCTACCATTGATGTTCGCTGTCAGTGAGAGAATCGAACAAGAAGGTAACGCAACGCAATGCAATGCAAATAAAAAGCAAACTAGGCTCTTTCAATCCGGTCTAGATGGCCGAGATCGCTAAGGCAGTAGTGACGGAACGATCTCTGACCCAAATATTGCGTGTTTGGGTCCCACCTGTATTTGTGTTTGTCCTTTCACCCCCTTTCATCACCATATCACGTCATCGTCACAGTTACCATACCGTTAAACGCAATAGTGAACGCTAATACCTAGAAGTGGATGCGACCATAAAGAACAAAAAATGGCTCTTTCATCGTTTCAGCAAGCCCAGAATAAAATCGCAAATATGATGGAATAAGTTGTTCTTGATGATTTGACTGCATAGAGTATTATTTATTTATCATTTGGTAACGTTACTGATGCGTTTCTTTCCTAGAGTAATGAAATTTACCAATTCATTTGATAAATGTATTAAATATTTAAATAGATATATTTCTCTAAAACATGGGTAATGGATAAAATACAATCAGCAGATATTAAAGTTATTTAAAATTTATATTACTTTAATTGTGCATGAAATAAAATCAAATACGAATTTTATACAGCACGTATGGAAGACCAGGTTTTAATAAACTTGTATTTCCATTTTAATTCATTATAAATTAATTCCATAACGGATATCGAAAGGGCGTTATGTATTTCATTCCCTTATATTTAATCAGTAAAAGGGACTCGATGTTTTTGCAACGTTGGATTTCATGTATTTTTTTCTTAGGAAGATAGAGTATTTAATATTTAAATGATTTTATTTAATATATAAATGATTACACTCCCAAATACTGTATGCTGATAAACAAAATGCAGAGATTTCTTAAAGAGCTGTTTAGTGTGACTTTTTTTTATCCCGTATGTTTACAGAAAACATTCTAAATTTTTGTGTGCTTTTTCTTTTCGTTTGTGTGTGCTTCATTTTCCTCTGTATTCTCTTGCTCATTCCCAATTCCGTCGCAAAATGTTTCGTACCGTCAGCGTTGCCCCCATCTCTCCCAAATTTCTGTTTCTTTAAAACTTTAGATTGGGTTTCATGCATATTTATGTGTGGATTTTTGTCGGATAAAAGACGGCCGCTTTCTGATGGCGGACGGTATGCAAAGGGTTATAAATTCATTAAACATTCGTGAACTTGGCGAATTATAAGCATTGCTGCCTTCGAATATGTTCGGCGTTGTACAGAGATTCCCATGTAACTTGTAAGTTATGGGAAGAATAAAAAGTGATTTAGCTGCCTCTTTATCATTCATGACTCGTGCAAGATAGTATGTTATTTAAGACTAAATGCAAAGAACTTTGTTTGCTATATTTTGAAGTAAATATGCGTTTTGACACCTCCATAGAAAACTGTCACTTGAGGTTTTTCGAGAGGAGCGATTGATTGTCTTCGTTCAAGTGTCCCTCGATATGGCGTTTTAAAAGGACTAATATACAAAGTATTCTTTCGGAATAATGTATTCTTAAGAATCAATCATATCTTACGAATTAAAATGTAAGCAACTACTCTGTTAAGTTGGAAAAAATCCACGTTAAACATTCCTTAACCAAATATAATATAGTACTTATTGTTTTGTGAAGGTAGTCTCGTAAGTCGTATAAAACAAATGCTCGAGAAAATTTTGAAAATTACGCTCACTCGTTTTGACTGGCGTTTTGCAGTTCAACTTTCTCTATAGTTGGGCAGGGTTTTGGGGACAGTTAGTGTTGAGGCTGCAAAATATTGGGAGAGCATTTGTAGAAGCTGCGACGAGAAATTCTGTGCAACGTCTTTCTGTGTTTTCGACAGACTAGCTGATTCTGAAAAGACGATACATGTTTGTCAAGTCACCTGTCCGTAAGAATCATTAAGTATTGAAGGTATTGTCATGGTGACCTTTGTCTGAATGAAAAAAATTCTCCTTAGGCTTTAACGTTTTCTGCTGTTGTTGCCGCATATCGAAGCCCAATACGCGTATTACTTAGCTTCTCTACACGATTGCTACGAAACTGCTCGTGGTTCCAGATTCTCAAACACGGCGATCTCTCGAGTCTCATGTGAAAACAAATTTAATTCTGGGAAATTTCTACAATGTGCAAACTTTTCCGACGGGAGGCCAGGAGGTGGTGCTATCTACCGATTGTGGAAGTAGTTTGAAGGTTTTTTTTGAAAGAGTTTCATACAAAATGAGATTTTTTGTTTTTTTGTGAGAAAATTCATGTTTTTAGGGCCAGGGGGTAGTATGAAATCTATCATCTTTTCTTCTTAATTACCTTCAAAGGGTAGCCAAACTGAATGAGCTCCAACGTAGCGCCAAATTTGAATTAATTTGGCCGCCTATACGCCAACACTTTGTATTCAAGAGCCGTTGGAGAGAAAGGGATTTGCGAGTCGAAAGTTGCGCGAGTGGTTTTCCTGAAAAAATCGAATGCCCTGACAGTCATGAGCTACTTGTTTGCGAGTTAATTGGTTCTAATATCTACATATTAATACTGAAGAGGCAACTTTGTACTCGTTTTTAATCATATTGCGCGCACAGATGAGTGTGATTTCGGCGTAGTTAAAGTTCGTATGCAGAAGGAGTGCAGAACGCTAAAATTTATGTTAATATGTTATAAATATATAAAATTAAATAAACTATATTTAGATGTACGAGGCGCAACCTGCAATTCACTGCAACACACTACTATCGCACATCGTACAACTCAGAAACGTTGCGTTTAAGCGCTTTAAAATCTCATTTTCTTATTCCCTGAGGTTCAGAAGATTTCTTCGTTTGCTCTAATCTACAAAATGAAAAATGTTTAGATGTTTTATTCCAAGCTTAGCGTTTTAGAAAATAATACTTCATTCCATTTTTGCATTTGTGTAAGTGAAAAGTACCTTCCTTAATAACAAAAATGATAATAATAATAATAATAATAATAATAATAATAATAATAATAATAATAAATAATACAAGTAATATTAAATTTTTCGCACGTGAACGATATAAGTTTTTACAAACTTTTATTGTGAAGTAAGTTTTTTTCACTTTACATAACATTACACGTAAACAAAAGGTTTTGGTGACAGTACACGAGTATTTGACTTCCGAAGGGCACTGTTGGCGGTTGATGTCACGAGACCAGTTCCCGTTGTATTTCTCTGCGATAAGGGAAGAGAGAGACCCCAAAACCTTTTTTTCCATAGGGAGGTCTTGAAAAGTTTTCAAATTTCATTGGTATTGAAGGTAATTAAGGGACACAACACACGCTAATGACGTATTTTTAGTTGCTCGCAGATTACTAGAAACATTTTTTTAAACAATGTTCTCTAGCTATACAGATATACTATTTGACAAAAAAACCTCATTTACGTTAAAAAAATTTTTAAAAAATGTAATTACTTTCGAATTTCGTCCACTAGTTATTACAAGTACTTACAGATTGGCAAAGGTCACAAGTAGTACTCTTTTTGTGTTATTTAAGGTCGCATTAACTTCTAGATCATTACCGACCACAATTGCGTTCAACTGTATGGTAACTATGATAATGACACGATATGGTGATAAGGGATGATAGGGCGAACACATTACAACTATGCCCAAGGCGGGACTCGAACGCACAATCCTTCGGTCCGAGATCGCTGCGGCACTTCTGCCTTAATGGTCTTAGCCATCCGGACCGGATTGAAAGAGCCTAGTTTGCTTTTTATTTGCATTGCACTGCGTTGCGTTCCCTTCTTGTTCGATTCTCTCACTGACAGCAAACATCAGTGGTAGACCGTGTTTGTGGTGGATCCTGCAGGACGTAGTGACATCTTTGCAGTAGTGTCACAGAAGGGCAAATTGATCTGCGTGTGGGGAACAAACTGAAGGGCGAGCAAGGCCATTGAAGGGCCTACAATCGGACAGGCAGTAAATGCTATATAAATGCGTTATAAATAAGTTACAAATGCATTCACCCATATCGCCTGGCGGTTTGTAGATCGATTCGCAGGAATCGACTTCATCGGCAGTTGGCCAGGGCTTGCGCCGCGCGCTTTGCATCCGCAGGGAGACGCGGGAAGCGGTATTTGTGGGGGGCGGAGATGGCGCGCGCCGCGCGAGTCGTTTGTCTGGGAAGTCGAACGGCCGCCCACCCGCCCCCCTCCCCCGGGAGGGTCGCGGGTCACGTGGCTGCGAGTTTAATTAAAACAAATCTGGTCGCCTCCTCGGGCGTCGCTCCTCGGCGCCGCGCGGCTCGTTAAGTGCGTGAACGTGACTAACTTGGCGCCGCGACGCTAAATCGCGGCCGCTCCCGGTCGCACGTTCTCGGACGAGGGGAGGGGAGGGGAGGGGAGGGGGGGCGTCGGGCAACTTCTGGCCGTTCGGGAAGGCGGAGGGGAGGGGGCAACCGATGGCTGCGATCCTTTCGGGTGGCGAGATATTTGCGAACGGCGCCGCCGAAAGAACGACTGCGTCTGCTGGGCGGCGCGTGCACGATTCTCGCTCCCCGTTCAACCATTCAGCGGGGCCCCGTGTTTATGGGAAGAAAGTTTACAAATTTAATTCTACCATCATTAATGTATTAATCTATATTACTATTCTTACTATTATTATTATTATTATTATTATTATTATTATTACTATTATTGTTGTTGTTGTTGTTTTTAAGAAATGCTTTAAAATGCTTTCTCTAAAATTTCAGTTAGTTGAAAATATAATTCAGATGACAAGTTAATTTATAGATGAATGTGTCAGTAAAATTGTGATTAACCACAAAATTTA
>BOPP01000150.1:0-10247 GCA_017312745.1 Gryllus bimaculatus | reverse complement strand
GAGGCAGAGAGCGAGAGGCTAGAGAGCGGAGGCTTAGAGAGCGGAGCTAGAGAGGCGGAGCTAGAGAGGCGGAGGCTAGAGAGCGGAGGCTAGAGAGCGGAGGCTAGAGAGCGAGGCTAGAGAGCGGAGGCTAGAAGAGCGGAGCTAGAGAGCGAGGCTAGAGAGCGGAAGGCTAGAGAGCGGAGGCCTAGAGAGCAGGAGGCTAGAGAGCGAGGACTAGAGAGCGAGGCTAAGAGAGCCGGAGGCACGAGAGCAGGAGGCTAGAGAGCGGAGGCTAGAGAGCGGAGGCAGAGAGCGGAGGCTAGAGAGCGGAGGCTAGAGAGCGGAGGCTAGAGAAGCGGAGGCTAGAGAGCAGGAGCGCTAGAGAGCGGAGGCTAGAGAGCGGAGCTAGAAGCGCGGAGCTAGAAGAGCAGAGGCTAGAGAGCAGGGATAGAGAGCAGAGGAATAGAAAGAGCAGCGGATAGAGAGCGGAGGGTAGAGAGCAAAGCCGGAATTGGCAGGGGAGGTGGGAAAGAGGTAGGTGGGCAGAGGGAAGAATGCAAGTGGAATAAGGTAGCGAGGGAAGGCAGAGGAGGAGGGAGTTGGAAAGAGGGCAAGGGTGGGGAGGACGGTGACAGTGGAGGCAGCCCGCTCTCTAGCCTCCGCTCTCTAGCTTCCGCTCTCTAGCTTCCGCTCTCTAGCTTCCGCTCTCTAGCTTCCGCTCTCTAACCTCTGCTCTCTAGCCTCTGTTCTTCGTCCCATTCTCTCTTCTTTGCCCTAACCGCACTTTCCTTTCCCTTCGCCCTCCGGTCCTCTGATGTCCGTCCTTTACTCCACATTTCGCTCAGTGCTCTTCGCTCTCTCCTTCCGCGCCCCCTCGGGCGCGGCGACAGCGGCGGTGGAGGCGACGAGACCAGAGAACAGGTACGAACGAATGAGTTGGGAGAAATTCCACCCGTGGGGACGCTAGTAGTGTTTCCGGGGAGACGCCGTCCGTGGCAAGGGTATTGGCAGTGGCAACGAGGATGAAGGCTATGTTGCCATTTCTGCTCGGGGGAAGCGTCAGCAGGAATATGCGGACCACAGGAAATCGCAAAGTAACAACTCAGTTTGTTGAAAGGTACCTGTTATGTTCGGATGCGCTTCGTAGAAGGAAAGTGGAGTGAGTTCTTAGAATTCCTCACTGCCTACCCGAGCCTGCGAAATGGTACAAACATGAATTGTACTGAACCTTTGCTTGCATTGGCGTGCGTCTGAGATATATATTAAAATTAAAAGTAGAGAGCTTTCACGAATAGTATTCTTGCTCTTTCAATAATTCGTAATGTGAATAATATATTTACTGACTGTCTGAGGGCAATGTTAGTGCCAAAACTTTCAGACCATTATCTCGAAAGTGAATTCTTCAAACGATCTGAACGAACTCGAGATCCTGCGAGTCTGAAACGGATATTTTGATTTTAGGGGTACTTTACCTAGAGCCACAATATTTTCAATTTTTTCTAAAAAAAATTTCTAATTTTTTTATATTTCTTTTTCAGTTATGGCAAAGAACGTTTATAAAAGATTCAGAACTCATTTTCGTTGAAATCGTTAAAATTTCTAAATTTGAAAAAGTTCACAATTTTTTGGGTATTTTCCTACAAATATAATATTTAAGAAAGATAGTTATCAATTTAATAACATTTTTTTCAAAAATTTTACGTTAAATAACGTCTTGTCTTGTGTAATTTTTTGAAGTTACGAGTATTCGCGTAATGTTTCATGATTTATAGCCAATAATAGTTTAAAAAATGGCTCTCATTTTTTTCTTCAATTTTTTCGCGAAGGTCAAAAACTCGTAGGACAAGATCATCAAAAGCTTAAAAATTGGCGAATGTGTCATTTTCGGAAAACTAAAATTGCAAACAAAATATTATGGATGCTATAATAATGATGATCCAGAACTTTCAATTAGCAATGTCCGTTTTTTTAAAAAATATCATGAAATTATGTGAATGATTCTATTCTTAAACGTACATGTGTCATAAATGAAAAGTTAAGAATTTTTTATAATTACAAATATATAATATTTCTTTAAACTGCCGGGAAGGTTGAGTTTAGCTGCGAGGCTGGTGGTGTAGAAGTACGAATTCCAGCGACGAGAAAAACAAATTTGCTGCCTGAAACTTGCTGTTGTAAAACCACTAATTGAACTTAGTTCATGAAAATACGTATCCTTTGGGTGGCATGATACAAAAGTAATATGTGATGACTTCCATTTACAAACTTTCCTTTTATGATAATTGTCCTTGAGGTAAAGAGGGAGGGGGAAGTGGAGAAAGGAGCACCAACTTTTTTCATGTCACGCAAGCGTGGTTTTTGATCGTGTTCTTGTGAAAGCTTCACCAGTATTTCTACTGTTTCCCGACGAATGTCGAAAGTGGCACAGGTGTAAATAGACCTTTCGTCTTGTAATTTTCCACAAGTTTCTCTTCACATGTCAGCGCTTTAGAACAGCATGCAGGTCTGAGGAAGTTTTTCTTCGCTCTTCCCCTTACTTGAGCAGTATTCCATTCAAGATGGCAAGTTGTAGGGTCTACAATTTTAGGGGTAGTGTGGTCGACAATGTGTTAAATCACATGGTCAAATTAATACAGATAATTGTTGTTACTATATGACCATTTTTACATTTTATGTCTTAAAATTCGATGTAGATTGAATATTAATTTATGCATACTTTAATTTGAGTATTTTAGTGATGTATTATGCATACTTTAATTAGTGAATTACTTTAGTTTGAGTATTTCCGTCGTAGAATTTTGTCTTCTTTCTGAAATATTTCATGGGAGTTTCGTGGGAGATTCGAATCATTTCGCATCGTTTATCGAAAAAATGTGACACAGAATCCAATAAATCCAAGAATTGAAGTGAAGAGTACAATCAGAAAAACTCGAGTAAATGATTGCCGGAGATAGAGTAAAAAAATATAGTTTTCAGGAACCATAGTAGTACGATGACTCAAGTGAAGAGAAACTAGTGCAAAATGAACGCTGATATTATTTTGCAACGCAAATTATATGATCTAAAAAAATAGTATCATAGGTTGCATATGTTCTGGATGTTTTGACGTTACAAAAAGATTTAGAAGCCAAATTTTCTGCGTAGGGTATTCATTACCTTATGATTTTGTCCTTTTATAAACCATTGAGAAGCCAATAGATATAACTTCTTGTGATCTTTTGTGTGTGCTCGTAGTTGATGAGATTTTAAAGCTCTTAAACTACCATTTGAAAAGTGTTCTTAGGATACATTTAGATTCGAGTTGTCTTAGACAGTATTTCATATTCATGGAATTTTTTCCATATACTGAAGTCGATGTATGACAGATTAGAAATTTACTTTGAGAGTTTTGTTTAATTTAAGATTTCTACGCTTATTATACTAAGGAGCCAAATTATTTGAAGTGCTAACCCGGAAGAATTCGAACACTTTACAATATGAAATTGTTTTATTTCATATTATGAGTCAAAAAAGTAAAATATTTTTGTCTTCATATTAAAAAATTAATGTCAAAGAATAAAGGCCTACATTTCAAAACCGGCCACCTTCATCGTGAGGAAGCCTTGAAGGCTTTAACTCCTTTTATTGGCTTAAATGAGAGCAAAGTAAAAGTTTCACATAATTAGGGAAAACAGAGAGACGTTAATTATGGAATTAATAAACGAGCAATTATTTGCTGCCTTGTTATCGCTTCTTGTTACTTAAACATGATGTCCACCCGAGGGAAAAAACAAGATTCTTTAAAAAGTGAGAAATTTTGAAAAAACCTTATACTGACTTAAGTTGATACGCAGATAGTCCTTTTGTCTAGTTAACAAAATTCTCATTAATTGCCGTTGCAATGTTGGGGATATGTTACTTCACATCTACTTTAACGCGCAAGGCTTTTGTGGGATTTATTGATTGATTATCTCGTGCTTCTGGGCGAGTCAGCGAGGCAGTTAAATATTAGGGTGGGCAATAGAACAGTATCATAATATATAAGTTACGGCGTGACTCTGTAATACGGCTAAATCGCGCATTACCCAGACAATATGTGTAAACTTGTGTGAATGACTTGTACGAACTTGTATGATGAACTTGTATGATGAAGGGATCATTCCGCACAGCATTCAGCTTATTTTGGTATTAGTCACAGTGCTCTGACTAAAGTAGCCATTATCGGAGATTGAGGTGTCGGCTGTCTTTACAAAAAGTATTTTAGAAATTATGCTAAGCCTTGTTTTAATGAGCAGCGAAGCGTTTACTTAGGTTAGAGGTTAGGTTAAGCGGTATCGTGTAAATACGGCAGTAGCAGTATTGTTTAATCTTAATATGAATATATATAACGTTCACTTTTACAGACTTTATTCTTAGATTAGATTAACCAGTGAAATTTGTTCTTCTACTCTTACAATATTACGGAAAGAATGAAAGAAATATGTAAATGAACGAACTCATCCGTTCAATTTAAGGGAACGAATTAAAGGGAATTGAAGTCATAGAAAGTAAAAAAAATGACCGGAAAAGGTAGCTCAGGGTATTAAGTGATGACACTGCAGAGCCTCTGACAGGGAGGTGGTAGGTTCGAGTCCCGTCGGTGGCAGGATTTTCGACATTACCGTGACCGATAGGTCGAGTACAGTCGCTGTCTGGAAGATGATTCTATCTGCCAGCTGCTACGATAGGTATTTTCTGAGGATTCTACGATCAACACCAGACGAATGCAGAAGCAGTACCCTATCTAACGGGCTACGGGCCACGCGAGATCCTGCCTTCCCATTCTTTGTCCTATCCTCATCCCTAACGTACACACACTTGCATACACCACACTACCACACACGCCGAAAGAACAGCCAGGAGCTTAGAGCTTATCCCGGGAGGGGTTGTGCCTCGCTGTTGGAGATACCTGGTTGGGGATGCTTCTCGCAAGCTGACGTAGGTCAGCACCGCATCCTACCATCTAGTGGGGGAAGGTCACCGCCACCTCCTGCGTTAAAACGTGCATTACACTTACGCGACTAATGAACTTAGTAGTTGACCCACCCGAATTCACTATTGAACCAAACCAACCAAACCGACCCGACACGACCCGACACGACCCGACACGACCCGACACGACACGACCCGACACGACCCGACCCGACCCGGCCATACCCGACCCTACTCCGAACACAGACCATACCCCAACCATAGGATCGAATGAAATTAATATCGTATTCTTCGAAATTGGTAAACTAATGCAATTAAACACCTACGTGTGTCATTTTTCTTCGTGCCCACGTCGCCTCCTCAGGATAAACTCATTCCTTGTAGTACAGCGTGCGCGCGAGTGCGCGGCTGACTAAGGGCCCGCCCGCTCGCCCGCGAGTCGAGCCGAAGGCGCCATCGGCAACCGCAGCCCCATCCAAGTCAACCAACCAACCAAACCAAGCCAATAACGCAGAGGGATAACGCATTTAATTCTATATGGGTCGAATGAATTACATATCCGTATTACCTTCGAATTGGTAAACTAATCCAACCTAACCAAGCCCGACAAGCAACCTACCGACCACACCCGACCAACCCGACCGAACAGAGACGCAAACCCGACCAAACCCCGACACCCGACCAACGTACCGATCCCGGACACCACCCAATCGACCAACCGACCAACGACCAAGATCCGAACAATTCCGGACGCACATCCGACCAACCCACCACTAACCCGACCGACCAAGCCAACCAACTACAGGTATACTGCATTTAATTCATCAGGCCCGCAATGAAAGTTAATTACGTATGCCTTCAGAAATTAAGTAAAATTCAGGATAGGTCGTTCCTGCGACAGGTTGCCTTGGCAGCGTGCCGTGCGATGGCACGCCGCTGACCAAAGCGCGACGCGAGCCGGGCGACCGCGCGCGGGCGGGGGCGGGGCCGGGGTCAGCGGGCGAGGGCGGGCGGTGGGGATCGATGCGCCGAGGCCGTGACCGAGTTCGCGCGCGCCAATCGAGGCAGCCCCGGCGCGGCCGCCGGCCTGGGAACAGGCAGCGCGGCCCGTCGCGGCAGAACGCGCGCGCACACGTGTTGGCCACGCCCCCGTCGCCCTTATCGCTTCATCCCAGCCTTCCCTACCCACCCTCACACCCTCGCGCGGCCCACCAGCGCTCTCTCCAGTCGCTTTGGTTTAACTTCTATGACTCTGAATTCCTTCTCCATTCGTTTCTCTAAATCTTGAATGATTGCAGTCGTTCATTTTAGCCATACATTTTATTCGTTCGAGCGTCAATTGTTAAGTGTGAAAGGTTCAAACTAATCAGGTTAATCTAGCTACGAATAAATTCTGTAAAACGACACATTATTTATGTGTAAGAAATATGATTATCCTTAAGCCATTTAGCTTGTAAATGTTTCGCATTATCCCAAAATGGGCACATGTTTGGCAACGCCACCTCCTCCGGACCGTTCGCTTACACCCCCCCCCCCCCACTCATCGGCGCCCGACCAGTGGCTCTTCAAGTCGTTTCGTTTTTGACTTTTCTATAGTGTTCAATTCCTTTTAAGTTCGTTCTACTACAATTGAAAAATCTGTTGCGTTTACTTTACATTACACTTTCATCTCGCTTCGTAAATATTCGACCACGTAAAAAGGTCAAAGTTACAGCAGGTTAATCTAACATAAGATAATTATGTAAGAGTGAAATTGGATATACTTTTTAAAATATGTTACTTTAGCCATCTTAGTCTAGTAATGTTTCAATTATTCAAAATGGCGCACACGAGTTGGCCACGGGGGGGAGGACCGGCTTGCCCCTCATTTCTCTTCCCCTCCTCCATCCCCTACGCTCGCCACAACTACCAGGGGCTCTCTCCAGTCGTTCTGTTCCTGCCTCCTCTTCAGTGCCCGTTGGTTTGACTTTCCGCTACAACTCGTTCCCGTTCAATTTGAACGGATGAGTTCGTTCTTTTACATATTACTTTCATTTGTTTCCTTCTCGTTATTGTAAGTGTAAAAGGTCAACTTCACGATTAATCTACCTAAGAATAAATTCTTGTACAAGCGAACTTCAGATAGTTTAGATTATGATGAACCTTAGCCATTAGCCTGGTAATGCTTTGCATTATGTAAAATGGTCACGCGGACTCGGTTGGCCACGCACCCCCCTGCACCCGTTCGCTTCAACCCCCTCTTCGCGCCCCGCTCACCACCAACACCCCACCACCACCCACCAACCAAACAACCAACCACCACCTCTCACGCCACCACACTCACCACCACCGCCACCACCACCACCACAACCACACCACACCACCACCTTTGCACCACCACCACATCAACCACCGCCACCACCACCATCCACCACCTGCACCACCACCCACCACCATCACACCATCACCACCACCACCATCTACTTTCTTCCCTCCTGGCTCCCACCCATCCGCCGTTCCACTTCCCTCACCACATACCTCCATCACACCATCACCACCACCACTACACGCACTACTTCACCATCACACTACCACCACCTCATCACACCATCATTCCCTTCCCCACCACAGCCAGCATCACCGCCACCAACACCAACCACCACCAGTACCACCATCACCGGCCGCCGCGCCGCCGCCGCCGCCACCACCAGGGGCTCTCTTTATTTTTCTTTCTGTCCGGATTGCTTTTTACGCAGCGTTAAAGGATACCAGGTTTGGAACTATCCGCCTGGGTTCCTACTATGTCGCTCACGGGGACACATGCTTACCTTTACACTAGACCCGACGGTTTGTCCACTTTGGCGGCCGCGGTCTATTTTACTGTGCCCGCGAAGGGTTTATTAATTTAAAAGTGGAAGTTCCCTTGCAATCTATGGCCGGTGGGGGGAGAGATTTGCATGGTACAACCTGTTATAACAGTTCCACCCACCCTCGTCCTCTGTTTCAGAACAGCCGGCAAACTTCCGAGATCAAATGGTATGAGGAAGTCAAATATGGATCCGCCTAAGTAATGGACATATTGTCCGCAACCATACTAAAGATTTGACTTTTGGCCCTTGAGGCCCTGCATGTCGGATAGCTCTGCATTAGACACTGACACTAGCGGGCTCCTCGGTCTGTGGTTAGCAGACTAACAAGTCCTTCCGCGACAACAAACATGCATGAAAGACAAGGGGGGCGAGAAACCATGTCCTTGGCGGGAGTCGAACCCGCGACCCTTCCGACCAAAGCGCTGAGTCGGAATACGATCAAGCCACCTCCACCATCCTGGTCGGCACCATGGGCTCGTCTTCATCAAATTAAATAATAGAACGTTTGGTAATCTGTACTGTCATGATTTCATTTGGAGTGCTGCTTTCGACAGCTAAGTAGAGTGAAAAGTTGGGAATGACAGTATGTCTTTAGACGTGCCCCTCATCTAGAGTGATTGAGGATGAAGTCACTTCCACTCACATTTTTACTCCTAATCCCGAGAGATTTTCCAGATAATCCAAGAGGGTTTTCCAGATAATTCTGGGAGGTTATGAGGACTGAGATTTTTGTCTTAAAATCTATTCTAAAAATAGGATGTTTTAAAAACGTCGAGTACAGTTGTTTAAAAAAAGATAGTTTTCGCCTAATTTCTGCTTGTGGTTAATGCAAATTATAAAAAAATTGAAAACCAGTTCCCATTTTTTTCTTTTTTTTTCAACGATTTGAACACGGTACGCTTAAAGGAATAGCACAGGTTGTTCGTTGAATCTCTGGATTTTCAAAAATTGCAATTTTAGGGATTATGTGAGAAAGTATGTTCGGTTGTAGCACCGCTAGTTTTGTATAAACGTTTCAATAAATAGCCATTATTGCTTTAAACAACCTGTCATTAATTACTTTAAAAGGCACAAGTATGATTATTCAATTAATTTGACGAAAATAACTGTTTATACTAAAATATTCGTGTAAAGAAAACTCAAAAACTAACTAATAAAACTATTTTATTTCAAACAATAAAATATTTGCAAACCTGCAGTTATTTTAAATACTGGATTATATCACTGTATCGATTTAGAAAAACTGATGAGAGAGTATCTGAACCTTCTTTTGGTGAGAGCAAGCGTATCTCCATGGACAAATTTTGCGCAATGGATTAAATTAAACTTACCAAGTTAATTAAGGATTCGAAAACGTGAAATTATACGAAACTCTGTGTGAAAGTATTATTTCATAACGTATTTACTTATTGTAATCGTAAAGCCCAATGGCTTGGGAGAAAAATCTCGCGCGAACGGCCGATTTCTTTATTCATGTTCTTGTAAAATGCTTCCACTTGACATTCAGAACCGAATGGAATTCTAATTTGCAAACAAAAACATCTCTAAACCTGAGTGTATTTATAGAAAATTAGCCATATTTTGTATAACAATAACGGTTTACCTCAAAATTTTCGTGAGAGAATTGATACTATTTTGGAATTCGTGATTTCTCTTTTTTTCTTAGTTTCTTGATATAGGTTAAATGGGCCGAGAAATTAATTATTGTTACTTCAGCAATATCCAATCCGAACATAGGATGAGACAAGGTTCAAAGGAAACAGGCGCAATAATTTCTTCTGTTTCATTTCCATTGTATTTGCGTCAATTTAGTATTTAAATAGTGGAATTTTTAAACACTTCAATGATTTCAGTTACTTTCTACCTGTCCCTTTGTGCAAGGAAATACGAAAATGAATTCATTAAAAAATTTCCTTTCATTATCAATTATCAAAAGAAAAAAATGTATAAATGCCATTTGTGCATATTTTTAGCAAAGAAGTAGTGCGAGGAGGAATAGTATTTTGGCCAAATAAATATTTTTTTCTGCGAAACCGTCTTTCATATTAGAAGATTAAAAATAAAAAGCCTTTCCTGTTGGAGTTATCAAATTTTGAAAGGCACAGTATATTTTGATTAATTATGTTAGCTATGAATAGCAATTTACAATATTTGGTTTTGACATGAGAAATTTAATTCGTAGAGGCTATTTAAAAAAACCGTCGGGACTCGAACCTAGGACCTCCCGGACAGAAACACTGCAGTGCCATCAGTTAGTGACTTGAGGTACCTCTCCCGGCCCAACGTTTCAATTTGATGTCGAGACAGTAAACGGTTTTTACTCGTCCGAATGGGTCTGGGACACAGAGCGGCAGCAAATTGCACCGAAACACCCGTCGACGGGCACCGGTGGCCAACACGCCGGGAGCGCCACATTAACCGCACCTCCTCCTCCTCCTATAACGGGCGGCTCGTAATCGCGGAGTC
>BOPP01000149.1:3296125-3332255 GCA_017312745.1 Gryllus bimaculatus | reverse complement strand
CCTCCCAAACGCCCAAGACAACGCTTCTAAGTAGCAATATTAATATTAAAGGCGCGAAAAACAAGTTGTGACCCAACAGGAGCAATAGAATTCGTTCGCCTCCAACAAACGGAGTCATTAGACTAGGTACAACTTCCTGTTATGTACTATTTGAAACACGTTCTCTAGCACTACAGAGCTTGAACGTCTATATTTCAGAATAACAATCTGTTATTCTGACATAAACTCTCCATTACTGCTCGAATACTATATATATATATATAATATATATATATATATATATATTATATATATATATATATATATATAATTGGTTCTGTATTGTTCCCATCTCATTATGTTTTTGGTAGCTGACGAAAATCACGTCCCAAATCAAGTATGTTCAAATAGTACATAACAGGAAGTTGTACCTAGTCTAATGACTCCGTTTGTTTGGAGGGCGAACGTATTCTATTGCTCCTGTTGATGACAACAGGAAGCCTCCATTTGTTTTTCAGCGCTTTAGTATTAATATTGCTTCTAGAAGCGTTGTCTTGTGGCGTTTGGGAGTGACTAACACCCACAGGTGACTTGTCTCAAGCAACGACCCAGCCTTGCAAGCAAACCTTTTAAGTTCGCCCAGGCGAGAGCGACCGACAGCTAGGCTACCGCGGAGGAGGGGGGTTGAGTGGAGCACTTTCTTTGAAGTGGCCGCCGAGACGCGGCGGAACTCGGTGGAGGAATGCGGCCGTCTATGAAGACGCGACGCGCGAATAGGAGGGGGTAAATATTACATTTCCCGAGCGCTATGTGCAGCAGCCACTTGCCTTGCGCCGAAAACTCGTGCATTCCACATTCTAGCCCGCGGTAAGTATCTAATGTGGTAAGACGAAATAACTTGTCATGAGAATTTTTTTTCTGAATTTTTTCCCAACTTTCCCCTTGCCAGTAGCCCTGGCGAGGCGGGAGTTTATTTTCGGGTTAGGGAACATGCGCCGCAGATCTATGGCTTATGCGGCAAAGAAGGGGGCAGAACTTACTTACTAACTTATTTCTAACTTAACCTATGGATGAAGCCGGCACTTTGGCCGGCAACTAAGATTTGCACTAAACCGTATTCGTATTTTATTTCATCTTTTATTTGATTTAGTTGTATTTTTTTCTTCTTTTGTTTCACACGCACATTCACACTACGTTATGTTTACACTTGACCCACGCACTTTCACACGACACTATATACACCCTAAACACTATTTACACTATGTGCGCCACGGCGCCGACTTTGCTCCAAGCGTACGTTTCTGAATTTCGTGTTACCGAACTTCTTCCCCCCTTTCCCCCCTCAAAGACCTCTTTGTGCACGCTAGGCGTCGCGCGGTCCCTACGGTTCGGGTCATTTGCTGGCGGCTATGCTATGGGCGGCCGGAATTCCAATGCTGGTGAAATATTATTGTGCACCGCCGCCAAATTCCAATGTAGGCGACCGTCCCATTACAATGTACAGCCCACATAATCATAATTCAAAGAATTGCTCATGCATTAGTTGAAGGTAACAATTCAAGATATTAAACTCCTTGAAAGTTTCTGGATTTTTAATAATTGGAGTAGCTTCGGCTTCTCTGTAACTGAGTTTCTAATCTTTATTGTTGCGCAATGGTTACAAAATGATGAGCGTGTTTTAAGAACTGGCCGTAAAATTTAGTAGTGCTTGTTGTGGAGAATACTATCTTGTGCGATAAAGGGATGTAGGGAATATGTAGTACTTATAATTACGAATTTGTCCTCATTATTACTAGATGTTTTGAAGAAAACAATTAATCAGAAAACAAATCAATGTCATTAATACTGCACTGTAATTAATACGATCTTGATTATTGAGGTCATTTGCTAGTTCGTATTCATCTATTGATTTCCCGTCGGTTCTTTAATCTTCATTATTTACCTTTACATTTTTGTACATCTTTATACTTTCATCGTCCTCCATGGGGTCGGTACGACCTCGTTGGAAACCCCTGTTCTAATCTGTTCCGGATACAGGTATCATGCCCTTGTTGCGGCGTGGAAGGGAAAGAAAGTTATGTTCCCAGGATAAAGCACGTCCACCATACTGATCTCTACATTACTGAATAAGAAATGGCAGGCGCGATCATGGTCCGTTCTTGGGGCTATAAAATTTTGAGGCACCACCAGCAGACGGATCAATTTCAACGCCGATCATTGATAGAATTTCATTTTTATTTTAAATCTTTCTAGCAACGCTACACATGGCACATACTTCTTTTATTTGAAACCCTGATGTAAAAAACAATTATAAAGCTATTTAGGAATGCTTGCTATCAATATTCAAATATCGTGTGCAAATCTTTCTTTATCAATCTGCTTGGAACTCAGCGCACTGAGATGTAATATCAACTAAAACGCGCCAAAAAAAACTTGGATTCATTGTTACATCATGGCTACATCAATAACGTGTTTGGCAACGCTTCTTTTATCTGACTACGAACTATAACTAAAGATCAGTTATACGTCGTCAAAAATCTCGAGCAGCATTCCTTCATTCCGTACTTCCGACTTAATTATAAGATTAATATTCTAAACCATGATTGTAAACCATTATTGTAAACCATGATTGTAAGCCATGATTGTAAACCATTATTGTTTGGTACAAATTGTGGAATTCTATCCCGACAAAATCTTTAAGATCTGTTGTTACAAGAATGCGTCAGAGTGTACATGGAGGGCAATGGATCATTCAAAGATACAATAAACGTCTTCGTTCTCACCATTAAATGTCATTGTCAATCTTTCTATAGTGGGTATATTGTTAATAGAACCCTACTTTGTCCGTTGACTACTTTGTTAACTTCATGTAGTCTCTCCGAATTTCGAAACAAAAAAGAGTTTTTGTTGATTAACTTGTTTCTCCGAGCAATTTGTTGGGAAAAACTGAAAGAAAGGAACTATTAAAATGAAGGGAAAACAATTGGCACTTCATTTTGTTTTTAAGACATTTAAATATTATATTTTTTATTCATGATTAATACGGGAGTTTAATTTCGTCCCAGCAATTTTTATGGGTTACCTTTAAATTTTACGAGTCTTGTGAAGCAACTCACATTGGTGGCAAACTGACCTATGTCGTAGTAGACACTTTGGGGCAGCCCTCCGGATGACGGACAACTATATTTCCGTTGTTTCTTCAAACGCACAACAACCAATGTACATATCCGCTACTAAAAATAAATTAAGAAAACGTCAAAGTCTAGGTCGCGGGCGAACACTATTAATAGGATAAACGCTGAGAATCTAGTGCTTCGTAGAGAGCTTACGTAACTTTTGACCAGGTGACATAACTCTTGTGCATAGACGGTAGTGAACAGTTTCCTATAATATGAGATGAATCAGAATGTACTGTGTGTAATGGTAAATGCACCTACGTACATATGAAGTACGTATTGCGTAAGAGAAGCAGTGAATATTTCTTTCAAACATGTAAGTGAGAGAAATATTACCCTTCAAACATCTAAATTAGGGTCGCATCTGGAGCAGGCGCCCTGCTTAAGATCATGGGTGATTGGACTCCCCAAACCGCCGTCAACGCTAACACGATCCAGACGTGGATACAGGAATGTTTGGGAACTTACGAGACAGAGTTTTCAAAAGGGCAAAAGTCCTCTCACAGTTAGGTCAGTTTATTGCGTCCAGGGCATGCCCAGTTCTGGCGGGGGTGGCGTAATGGCCTTGTAAATCTCCCTGTTTGCCATATAAGGATCCTCTAGCGTTGATATCGGACATACAGCCCAGAGACTTCGCTGTGTCAACTGCACACTGCTCTGCAGCTCTACTTTTCAATTAAACTTCATAGGACTTGGTCTCTGTACTTGAAACCTCGCTCACCACCACGCTCCTCCAGGGAACGTAGCTTCCCTGCGAACTCAATAGTTTTGCATCCTGTACTGGTAGCATTTGTAATTGCCTGCAATCGCTGCTAGTAGCACGACCTGCAATGCGGGCGTTCAAGGTCATTCAAGGCCCCCAATGAGGGCGGGCCGAGGTCAGAGAGGGCCTACTTTTGAGATGAAGGTTTTGCGATTCTATTAAATATTAATTACTTGATAGTGTGTGATAGTCGATACAATAAAATAGTAAAAGCAGCACGATTTTTTTCCGATTCGGTAGCTAGTGTAATACAATTTCTAATAAATCAACAAAGATAAGCAATTCATTTATAAGTCTTAATTTGATAAAGTTAAATAATTATGGCAGATTTTTCCGCAATCGGTTATTAATATCAGACTGATGAATTCAAATTTGTTAAAATGTATTTTTTATTATTTAAGTTACCAACACTACATGTCGTCACGACACACTTATTCTAATTTAATTTTATTTCACATCACTCTATGTAGAGATATAAAGTTTCGCATGAATTTGTTTTCAATTTTATTTTGATTTTTTATTAGCAATTTTTCACAGTTTATATTTGTTGTAAATTTTCACTTCTATAGATGCTCGCTAATCGGTCAAGAAGTTCTTAAGCTAAAAAAAGAAATGCACCACACAGCGCTAATCCCTTCCAATCGCTGTTCAAACAGTATTTCCGCGTGGATTTCACTCTCATCGTCCTTGTGTGTGCCTATAAATCCGTCTTTGCCCCAATACAAGAATGAACGTAATGGAAACACCACCGCGGATCTTGGTATACATTTCTCAGGATCGTACAACAATCTCGTACTCAAATGCAGGTCCATTGCAGGTCGTTGGGCGTTCCCTTCGCGCAGTGCTGACCAACCACGGAGTCAGCCCGACCCCCCACCCCTAGGCGCTAACTCCTCCCCTCTCTCTTCCCAGCGTGGCAAGACGAAATAGCTTCACTGTGCTTGGGAGTTCGTGCTGGCGCGCACGCCTGCGTCCTGTCTACATTGTGACTGAATTTGAGCGCGTACCATGTTTTGTGTAAATAGTTTGAAGTTTATATGGGATGATTTGAGAGAGATAAGAAAATGTGAAGTAGCAATTATAGTGACTGTGTGACTTTGATTTCCTTGAAAAATTAAATTTTTGTGTGGTGTAATTGAAGGCGACAAGTCTTATTACTTCTTTAGTTTCGTGTGTAGTGGGAGTGAGCTGTGGATCTGTGTGAGTTAGTGTGTTCGAGAAGCTCTGCGATCATGGCGCAACTGAACTTCAGTGAAAGTTCTGCATTTGACCACTCGGATAACGAATATGTAAGTAATTAATTTTAATACTCTATTGCTGTGTTTTCCAATCTTGTTTTAAACTAAAAGCTAATTTCATTTTGCTGCTACACAAGCGGGCCGGCACAAAGTAACACTATACTTCACACGAATAGTAAAAAAAATACAATTTTGAATTTTGGTTTGGTAGTGTTTCTTTGTAGTCCAGCAAAACAAGCAACAGCCCGCACTGTGGTTATGAGTGTTCGCGAGACGACAAAAATTATAACACAGATCGCGGGTTAAAGACTATTGCTGTACTGCTTTACGTTTGCATTGTTGCAGAGGACTAGAATGTGTTTCAATAATTTAAACGTTCAGGCACAACAATTGTAATACAACAGTAGGGCACGTCTAATACTTCGCGCAATGAATTTTTAAAATTTGGTAAAGATGCAATAGTATGCAGGGGGATGTTGGAATTACCTCAACAATACGATGTTGAATTTTCGATTGTAAAATCTGTGCTTAAATTTCTTTTGAGCTGTAACTTCACACACACATCAATATTAAGGTGTCTTAGTGCCAAAGGTGGTTAAGATTGATATAGTGGCGAGAAGAGATAGAAATTTTCTTCCTGAAAATCCGGATGTAAGTTTGGTGATGGTTGCCGGATGTGTCACGCAGAATGTCACAGAAGCTTTTGAGAAGAAACTTGATAAACACATCAGTATTAAGATCTAATTGTGCCGTGACGGAGACCAATAGGATATTTACATTTTGGGAGATACTTTTCATGAAGCCCTTGTGACACTAACAAAATTTTCTGAATTGTTTTTATTCGAATAGAGGAAGGTTTATGAAGAAATATGCGAAGGCCAGATGTGTATTTCTCAATGCAATTTATCCATCAATTTTAGACCATTAAATTATGTTGTGCACATAAAAAATGTAGTTATTGAGAATAACGTTTTTTCGTATTCTCAGAAAGTCTAGCAGTTGGTAGTTGCCTTAAATTAGTTGATTGATATGTATTTTGCTAATTATAGAAATTAATGTGCAAGTGAAATTCTACCCGTCAGAAAATATTAATTGAATTAAACTTGTAATAAAAATATAAAGTAATACTAAGAACAAGCTGAATGCAAAATAATATAGATGATACTATCAAGGTAATATTTAATAATACTAGATTGCGAACAATCTTTCCGTAAACAAGAACATTGTTTATGGTAAGACAAATCCCTTCAGAGTATGATCAATTCAAGTGCCATTTGAGGCGTCTGATAAACACACATTTACTTTTATCTTCAGTTGTCATTGAGTTCGACGCGTAAATGCAAATTTAACTGAAATCATTTCTAACCCTCGATTCAATTCCTCTTTGCGATCCACTAAAAATGGAATGGCCAACAATGTCTGTAATAATAGCAAAGTCGAAGAATTAATCTTTTTAGCAACGAATAATCCTTTTTGTGAGAGTACCTTTACACCGGGAATCCCAAACAATACTTTGGCGAGTTTGTGGGTCATCCCGTCCCTGAAGCTACATGCATCTCGTGTGTAGGTTACGTTCTATTTGGGAGGGCATTCATTGCTGGCGTCACCTGCTAAGGTCATTGGTGCCGTAAGTGCAATGCATGTCTTTATCGCGGGAGGCGCCGGTGATCGCCCGCTCGATGGCGAAATCCGGCGCCGACCTACATCGGCTTACGTTTTTCATCCGACAAGGTAGATCCCAGCAACGTGACACCGCCCGGGCGCGCCCCCGTAGTCCTCGAACTAGCCAGCTTTAGGCTCCTCTCTCGCCTCCCGACAAGTGTGGTGGTGTAGTTCATGCAAGTGTGTATGTAAGGGGTGGGTACTAGGAAAGGGAAGGAAAGATCGCGCGCGATCCGTGGCCCGTTTGTTTGAGCAGCTGCCCGCAAGAATTCTCCCGGCTCAACTCGTCATAGCTGAAAAGCTATGTCGAGTCGGGAGTGGAGCCGAACTTAGCCAGTCACGCTCGTCCATATTTTGGTCTTGGAGAGTCTCCCCACTGATATATACCTCACCTATTGATTCACCTCCTTACTTGATGCTGGTGACGCTTGTCCTCTCTGACGTTTAAAGTCACATTTTAGTGCAAATGAAAATTGCGAAGATTGAGTCTTCGAATGCCGGTTTTTCGTGTTATTTTTGTTACTCTACTCCAGTTTTATAATTTCCCTGCAGTATCATTCCTTTATCATAAGTCATTTCCGGTTTGGTGGGTACTCTAATTCCGGATGTTAAACCAGGGGAAAAATCCCAGGCTCTACTCACAATCTTCTGTGGTCACAGAATAACATCACCTACTATGCCTGAGTACTATACAGTGGCAAAATAGAGCAGTAGCCCTGAACTCACGTCAGTTATTCATCTGCGAAAAATGGGGGTTAAAAGGAGAACTTGGTTTGAAAATGGGGTGCCAAATAAGCCTATGATAATAAAATATCGGAATGTTTTTTGTGACTGTAGACTTGAGCACGGCTCGTGACTGCCTTGTTTCGTCAAATTATGTTTGTACTGAGCGTCAGAGCTGATGCCAATATGTTAATATCACACGTAAAAAATCCCTTTTTGTATTACGCCGACCATGCAACCACGAGACAATTATCCAGGATCTCTGAGGTTTGGCGGATAGGAAAGACCGCTCACAGCACTTTTGCTTCCAGTCTCCTCTTGTAGGGTAGGTTTCGATCTAGCTATATACATAGTCTTTGTCAAAACTCTTACTTTTGTCGGGACTCGAACCGAGGACGAAGATTCAGGTGTGGATTAGGAACTGATACATCCGCTGTTGCAGCCGATATTGGATCTAAGGCAGACTGCTACAACAATTAATAATCTGGCCTTGCCGACGCCTGGTAACATTTGATTAGTTTGGGGGATGGCGGAAAAAGCAAGGAGATCAGAAAGAAACTTACCGAAACAAGAATTGTACTATTCCAATGAAAAAAAAACAACAAATAATACTGTATTAAGAATGTGAGACTAGACATATCGTTTTCTTTACGAGTGATGCTACATCTGTTTTCAGACCTTCAGGAACACGGAAATTGTAAACCCCTTTCTCGTCCGACCCTCACCCACAAGTCAAAGCGGCGCCTCGCACGTCGCTTGCGGCGAGTCCCGAGTTATAGCTGAGGGGTGTAACGTTTCAGTCGTCGGATCAAGTTTCCATTTACTTTCCGTCGATCCCTTCTTCTTTGAGAAATAATGGACTTTCTCAACAACAAAATACACATTATAATTACAATTTAATTTCAAGACTTGCCCTACGGTTCTCTAGTTACAATTTCGTAAACGTAGAAGTTATTACTGCTACAATTCCTGGCATAACAAGCAGACATGCCAATATTTCTGAGACTCTTTACCACTTGTCTCCATGACATTGCAAAACATTCTTCTTGTGTAGTGGCTTCTATCATAATACCCCGTTGCTTTGAGAAGATAACTGACAACGGTAACCCGCTTCAGGGGCTCGACAACTATTCAGTTTCTTTGATGAGACGTAAAACCTCGACACGCCACGGATAGAACGAGAGTCGAAAGCATAAAGTCGTCAAGACTTCGCGCCCGAAAGCTAGGCAAAGAGTAATCACCACCACTCGGGAGACGGCGACAAGTCGGTGCATGCTGCGTTGTTGACCGCTGAGATACACTCCCTCCCCTCCCTTTCCTTCCCCGCTCCCCTCTCCTACCCCCACCCCCATTCCTCAGCCAGCAGCGCCAGGGCAGCGCGCATGACCGCATGCGATGCAGGCCGACTGACGCCATCGTTTAGGCAACAGAGGACTCCCGTGTCTTGGAACAGTAGGTGTCGGTTTCAGAGCGTTCTTACGATTAGCTATCACACTCCGGTGCAATGACATGCGTTGAAGCCACTCACGCCCGTAAAGTCCAAAATATAGCGAATGAAACTGTAACTATGTAATTTGGAAACTAGTGTTGTTCCATATCCCCCCCCCCCAATTCTCCTATATACCGCATATTAGTCAGAGACAGTGGTAGGACGCTGTCAACTAGTTTTAACAATTACTCATTTAATTGATTTGAAAATACCCGAAACTTCGTTACAATTTATTTTTGCTGATAGAATGGTGTGTAGAAAAGTCGTAGCGTAAGTTATCCACGAGGTCATTGTAGCGTAAGTTATCACGGGGTCTTGAAAGTGACAATTTTAGTTTGTCTACGGTTTGAGGGTGGCGGATAAAGGGTGGATTCAAAAACTTCATTAGTGTGCCATTATTTTGGTGGGACAAAAATACACGGACGAACTCCAACGAAATAAGTGCTAATTCATGCAGGAGGAAATGGGTAGATCCAATAAAATGAAAAATGCACGGTTATAAGTTTGCAGGCCAGCGGTTTATTTAAAATGTGATAGGCTATGGAAGTGGGAATTCTCGACCTCAACTCTTGTTTGCTTTTACTTTCTCGCTACTGCTTACGCAATGTAAATAAATTATTGTAATGCTGCTTAAAAAAGAAAAGAAAAAGAGGTGAATTTTCGACAGAAAAATTGTTGTCGGGCAATAGTATCACAAAACTAGATAAATCTAGTCACTATATATAGTAAAGTACTACTTCCAACACGTCAACAATCCATTTTTTGAGGGTCCTAACTACCGAAAAATCGATTGACGGCAAAACGTCTGCCCGACTAGGAACAACGCTAATAGCTAAACTGTTAGTAGGATTTTCACAGAATTTCAAATTCCCCAATCGATCTAGCTGATGTCGCTGCCCCTTGAATTTGAAAACTATATTTTAATTGTTGGATGTAGCCCTACTTAAAGTGAAGTTCCAGATATATTTTCGAAATTTAAAAAAAGCAACAAATTTTTGGTTACATTTTGTCGGATAGGGTAAAGGATGCTTAAGAGAATGGTGCAGGTCTCATTTTCGTTGAAATGCCTAATTTTTAGAAAATTACGAGATTTCTAATTTCTTGCTAATTTGCAAATTCGAATTTCCCGGGCTCAATTTGCACGTGTCGGATGAATGTGAATACGACAACGCCACACATCGCGCCGTGAATTCCTTCTGATTGTTGGGAGATTCTGAGAATTCCTTTTCATAGTTAGGAAACATTACAGCTCTATGAAACGCATTTTAATTGTCGAATTTGTGTTGATATGCAAGCTCCATAAGAAATATTTATTGCACCCAATGTTTTATTTGTAGCGAGTTTTAGAAGTGATGACTGAGATGTGTGAATACGGACAGAAATTGATTTACAATAAAATAAGTTAACCATTACTAAGGGCGAGAAAGAACGTGCTGATCTGGAAGTTTGAGTTTCATGGAATATATTATTTCCATGAAACCCAAGATAGAAATTTGCGTCTTTTCAAATGTTAATCTGTTTACCCCAATCTTAAACATTACCTGTAACCAACCTTTTAAAACTCAGAAAACATCAGTCTCTGCTGATCCCTTCTGGTAGTGTTTGAGACTTAGTCCGGCGTACAAGTTGCCGAATATCAAACATTCTCTGCGTCGCTCCCTCGAAAATGTATTCGTTATGAATACTTAATATGGCGCACTTGCGAGCAGGCCTGTGCGTGCTCCAGACCGCACTCGGAGCCTGCTGATAAGTACGCACTGTTAAGTCAGCGACAGCGGACCGGATGTTGTTACGCTGCTGATCTAAGAACTTCCTAACACCCTGCCCTCTCCCTCTTACATGTGTGTTGGCAATACGCAGCGAATCTTTCCGCCTGAAGAGTTAGTGGAGAGGAAGCTGGTAGGTGGCACTTCACCCCTCCCGGAAGAAAGTATTTCCACTAGAGCCCGTATGAAATGTGGACTCCCATTTTGTTTAGATCAAACATTTTAAAATCGTTTTCCACAACAGTCGTAAAACAGTTCTCTTGTTGAGATAATATAAATACCCTTTCTCTGAGCGCTGATAACTCGCAATGAACTCTGTGGTACAACGTGGTATGCGGGGGCTGGAAAATTGGGAAACTAGTGATGGAATCCATCCGCTTTGGTGTCAGCAAACGTTACTGTAAGGACATGGTAGACAAAGACTTTGCATTGGATTATAGGAATTTAATTGGAGAAATCAAGATTGAAGATTTTCTATTTGTTGCTGTAATATAACCTTTTTAACAGTTCAAGAAAATCGAATTTTGAGCGGTCGCCTTAATTGGGACTTGGCTAATCCACTGACAAACCAATGAAAACTATTTCGTGTTTTCTAACCCACGAGTAAAAGTGAAACCTATGTGGAGGGAGTGCCGGATACTTAAGGTTTCACACCACATGTGCCATTGTCACATGCGGTGGAAATGTGTTGGCGAGTGTAGGAAGTCGGATTGAAAGGCGATCCAATTGCTGCGTCGCGTTGACCGAACGTTTCCTTCACGGTCGGCTCGGGTGGACTTGCTGCGAGGCATCGCCGAGAAATACGTGCCCTCAGCAGCTGACGCAGTGGACTTCACCGGAAGCCCTTTCTGGCGACTGTGCTTCGATGAGTACTTTCGCAATGTCCTTTCGCACCGGATCTCATTCGGAAATCGTATATAAAATTGTACAGATTATGTTGTTTCATCTTTAAATAAATATGTAATAATATTTTATCCTGTTTATAAAAAAAGTTACATTTTGCACTGTCTTTGCCGAACGAATTGAGCCATAAATCCAATAGAAGCTTTGGAGCTATGTCGTTGGGTCTGAATGTGTCTGAGCGGAATTTTGTTACTTGCAAATTGAATTAAGTGGTTATTTGTTTTATTAATAAAAAATACTCTTAATAGAATACAACAAATGTTATGGTGACTACTACCAATGTGTGATTCTAAAGATTGCGTGCATCTTTTTTTAATAAAAAAAATTAAACAAACTAGTAATTGACAGGATGTTTTCTGTATAGAAATAAACAAAACTTGTGTTAAGGTTTACCTCCAGAAACAGTATAGACTGAACGCTTCCCTGTGCGGGCGAACAGAACGGAGACTGATGTGTAATGCTGCTTTGACAAACAGCTTAGTAAGTGAAAGGGAGTCGCTCTGTTCCGCCTTCGGAGTGTAATGTCGAAATGTTAGGGTCGGAGCATAAATGCTTTCGCTTGTTCAAAATGATAGCATTCGACATTGCAAGACTGTGGGCAGTATTGTAGGACACCTTAGGAAACTTTTTTATTTATATATTTATTTACTTTTCTTAAGTCAATAATACTACGTGGCACAAAGATAATGAAATTATAACTTTAAAGATGCAATAATACATTAATTGAGTTTGTGTTGCATGGTTGCCAGACGATGAGGAGAGTCACTGTCCCATGTCGTGTGTTATTCCCCAAAGTTGACAGCTTAAAAGAAAGAGGGCAATAGGGAATAGATCATAGTAAATAAAATGTTCCATTACGTTGGGGGTACTAGGCCCCTGTTGAAATTTCCAGAGTTGCCAGGCTCTACTGGCCCTGTCAGTGTGCACACCTATGTCCTTCCATGAACCCGAACAACCCAGGTAATGACTCAGGCCGCGGAAGCCTACGTCATTTAAGTCCTTCCATGTTTACCTGTCTCATGAATCAGGAAATGGTCAGCGTAAATCGGTGTTCGGTCGAAGAAAAGACAGGCATGGGTGTCTCAGGGCATCAACTAGTCACTGCGGTGCCTCTGACTGGGAGGTCCTAGGGTTCTAGTCCCGACGGTGGCAGGATGTTCGAAATTAGCTACGTTGCGAGGTCTGATTCAGCCGCTCTGTGGAGGAGAATTCTAGTGTCCCGCTGCTCTGGTCGGAAGCTTTCCGTGAGTTTTCCGATCAACACCAGGCGAATGCCGATGCAGTACGTAACAAACCGATCACAGATCGCGCGCGATCTTTCCTTCCTCTTCCTTGTCATCTCCCCGCCCCTTCCTTACACACACACACGCACGCACTACACTATCACATGTCGAGAGACCGGTCGGGAAGATATAGCTTGACCCGGCTGGTGGGAGGCACGTGGTTGGGAGAAAACCCTTCTCGTTTATGAACTTAAGAAACGAGTTTGTTTACATTACCGTTGAATGACTCATTCCGGTCGAATAAAGAAAGTTTTGTTGAGTGACTCATTCCTATCGAATAATGAAAGTTTCGTTGTGTGACTCATTCCGGTCGAATAATGATTCATTCAGTTCTGCCGACTTGCAACTTGGATCTTTTTCGCCACAACGTAGTGCAACGCGTCTGCGCTGTAGGTAGTATTTGGGATGGGGAATATATTGTTTGAATTCTACCCAACGCTGATTCACTCTGGACTGTAGGCTACCGGTACTCCGTTGGGTGTCGCTGTCTGTTTTGTCTGGCAGGCCGGTGGTCCGTGTAAGGGCTCCTTCCCACGCCGCCACGGCAGCGCGCGTCCGTCAAGCGGCAGGGCTCTTCGCCGACCCTGCGGAGCCGACGGGAACAAGGGACCGCAGCGGTATAAACAGGCCAGTCTGTGCTGCGGCCCGTGGCGGCAGTGGGAAGCTACACTTATTTAAAGTTCTGTGTTCTGTAGCGGGGCGCATGCCCGCCTCTCCCTCCGCTCGCGTACGCGAGAGCCCGCCATCGCTTGTCGCAAGCAGGCGGACGCCCTCTGCATTGGGGAAGGGGCCCCTTACTTGCACTTTGGCATTACTACTTACACTAAGGATGGTTTTGTGAATACTAATATTCTACGGAGTTTGTTCATTTTTCCGGGGTCGATATAATTTTTTTTCTATATTTTTCAACGGCAAGCGTCGCGTCCGTCAAGCGGCGGGGCACTTCGCTGACCTCCGGCAACGACGGACAAAGGGACCCAGCAGGTATAACACAGCAGCTCTTGAGTCTTGAAGGACGCGCGCTGCTGTGGCGGCGTGGGGAAGGCGCCCTAACCTCCCCCGGCCCTGCGATTCGAGTCTTTGACGCAGCGAGAGGTATCTTTGTGCTAGGGCAGGAGTTGTTCCAACTTGCCAAAGTCTATGCGCCACAACTATGACGCCTTTATATGGTTTTGGGGCACATTTTATTTACGGAGCGATGTACTTTTCCGTATTGTGATCTCCGCCACTTCGCCCGGCATGCTCGGAAGTGGGGGATGAGGGAATGGAACCATGCGTGATATCAGGCGTTGCATGTATAACACAGAGCATAACATTGATTTGATGTTTCATTTCGGGAATTACTAGAAAAAATCTTTAGTTTCAAAGTGAACTATTTTTTGGCAATTAAGAGGGTGTAGCTTCCGGCAGGGCGCGTTTGCGGCTTTTAAGTCCAACATATGTAGATGAAAGGCACTTTCACTTTTTGATCAAAAACCTTTCGCGGTGCCAGTAAGTGACACCGCGGGCCGGCAGTTAGACAACCCTGTGTAGACGAAGAGAAAGCCACTACCTGGCTTGTAGGGGGGGGGCGGAAGTTTAGGCGCAGCGTACCTTCACGTCGTCGGCCAACCATCAACCATCCACTGACGAAAATGCTGAAGTCGGAGGTTTTCGTTCGCTTTTGGCTGGTTTTTAGGGCAGACTAATAGTAGCTAGAGACCGGGAGACGGTGGAACGAAACTGAGAAAATTGTCGGTAATCAGAGTTGTAGGGTACCTTAAACTCGTGCATCTGGGAACATTATGGACTTCTAAATTATTTTGGTGGGATTCGAGCATTCAGGCTTGGCGGATTCTCTTTTGACCTTCGGGTTGGCAATTGTGGCTCGAAGTCGAAGTCTTTTTTTGCCCTTCCCAAGAACGTTGACAAAGATGATTCACGTTCGAACTCAACATTGAGCACCGATGTTTGAGAGCTGGCAGAGCAGCCGTAAAGTTAACACAGCAAGTCTTTAAGCTGTCTGTCCGATATCAAACGCTAGAGGATTTATTATACTGGGAAACAGGGAGATTTACGAGGCCATTATGCCCACCGCCCGCCAGAATCGGCTTGGCTAAATAAACTGACATACTGTAGAGGACTTTGCCCTTTTGAAAACTCATAAGTTCGCCAAACATTCCTGTTTCCACGTCTGGATTGCGTGTTAGCGTTGACGTGGTTTGGGGTGCCCACCACTGCCATGACTCAGGCCAGGGCGCTTCGCAGACGCGACCCTAATTTAGGGTGGGTGATTATTTCTTGCACGTACAGTTTTGAAAGAAATATTCATTGCTCTCTTAAGCAATGCGTACTTCAATCATGTAACGCTAGGGCATTTTACATTAGCCAGATCACAAGGCTAGGCATAAGCTTGGCGCTCAAATAAAATTCAGCGCATGCCTCTGGCGTCTAGGAAACGAACGCATGCACTTAAATGTGACGGCAACCTCTCTCAATGGGTAGTGTGATCACAGTGGCGCATTATTGAATAATTGCGGTTGTGTAAGTTCTATTAACAATACAATACTTTCGGAACGGGTGTTTTCTGATGAATTACTTAGTTTTTGGCCGACGTGTGAAGTCTTTACGTGCCTGTCGTAACTCGTGACAGGTCTCTCAGCGACACCTTTTTCTCATCTTTTTGACAAGTGGGAACCAGCGGCCCGCATGCCAATCTCACGGGCCCAAAGGGCTTCTATTGCTTAAGTATACTGAAAATAATCATGCAGTTTTTTGTAGATTTTCGTAGTTTCCAACGAACAGATAAAAAAAACAAGTTGAATTCACGAACGAATCGTATTTATTGTCCTTGTCTGTTTGAATTCGTATTTGTTGTCTTCGTATATAAAATTGTGTTATAAAACTTAGGGCCGGTTTCACCAACAGCGAGTAAAGTTTGAGAGTAGTTACGCGAGAGTACCCATTTACTCCAATATAGTTAACTCTCGAGGTAGAGTATGAGCGTTTCACCATGCTTTAGAGGGTTATTTTACTTAGAGTTAACTATCTCATATTACTCCAAATAGCTGAAACACACTATTTGAGAAGATCTAAGAGGTTGTGAGCGAGAATGAGCTGGGAACAATGCGGACCAACGCGACCTTTGATTAATTCTTATATTTATATTTCATTTCATTTTCGGAGTTCTTTCGTTATAATCTGGTGTGGTGTTATGGTGGTTTGAGACGCATAGTTTATTTCTAGTTTCTGTATCTTTATTTCTTAATAAATATTCATTCTTTCTGGAGACGAGTTACTATTTTTTTAGCAATGCAGAAAAATCAAATTTGCAGTTCGTTTACCGATGGCGGTGCAAATTAATTTTCTATAACTAGGGAAGAAAATGTTTTAGTTTCTCAAATGTTGCTGATCTCTGTTTTTTCTAAATTTTATTATTGTTTGTTGTTTTTATTTTTTAAATTTTTATTCACTTTCAACTATTTGTAGTGTGGTCGTGCGGAGGGGCCAGATGGACAACACATGTCGGAAGGCCAGCGAGGGGGCGGGGGCGGTCTTTTGGCGGCAGCGGAGGCCACCAGAGGTGGGCCTCTCTCAAGGGCCCGGGTGGGCGTGACTCGGAACGTGGGTGTCAACTGGCACAGAGGGAATTGATGGGTGAGTCCGCCAGCTGCAAACAGGCCCACGTTTCCGGGATGAGAAGACGCGCCGGCATGTGAGGTCTGTCACGTGACCCCTCGCGAGGCGGCTGGAGGAGCAACCAGCGTGGGCATTCGAGTTTGAACCGAATCCGCGGTGCGGAAGGCACATTTCACCCGCTAGGGGTTATCGCGAGCTTTCGGCAGCGAGGGTGTGGCGGTTGCCACGGGACAAAAGGCCAGGAGCGGGCCAGAGCCGCTGGGGTCTGCGTCAGGCTGGGGCGGGGTGCCTCAGATGTCAGTGCTGGGAGTGCAGCGCGTTTCCGAGGAGTATGTATATAGTGTAATTAAACTTGTAAATAAAACTGTAAAAAATCCGTGTCGTGTGTTTTACTCGCACCCGACGACGCCAAAGTAGTTAAAATGTTGGAAAGGAATTCTGGAACTCAAGAAAACGTAGGCAAATGATCTCCCCATACGTCACATACAGTTTTTATTAATAAAAAATGATATTTCTTAGTACTTGTAGTTCTGTAGTTATTATTTTTTCCTTTTGTTGTATTCGGTAGGTACTACTTTATTTGGTATCACATGGGGAGAAAAATAACTTTAGAAAAAAGTTTCTCCTACGGTTTACAATGTATCTGGATGAAGTTAAACAGCTGATTTGGTCAAACATAACCTCATGACAAAATTCGATCGTCATAATTAAAACCAATCCATTCTCTCTCCACCCTTTGTCTTCGCACTAGTGGATAATATTCCGAATTATTGCTGGAATCGTCTACAATACATCATTCGTAATCGTCGAACCTTAACAACACTTCGGAGGTAATGCACGTTGAAACTGAATTTACTCGTACTTTACGACGGATTTTCGCGTGTAAGTTACTCTCGAATTTACTCTCGTGTAAGCGATTTACACTCGAGTAAAGTGTTGGTGAAACGCTCCAAGAAGTTACTTCGAGTAAACATGATTTACTCCAGAGTAAACTCTTACTCTTTGTTTGGTGAAACCGGCCCTTAAAGCGTTTTTTTCTCTATATTCTTGCTGGATCACGAGCTCGTTTTGACAGAGTAGTAGTAGTAAACTTATTACTGGGAGAGGTGGCTCAGGGCATAATCTTGTTGCCCCTGCGGTGCCTTTGACCGTGAGGTCCTAGGTTCGAGTTTCAACGATGTCAGGATTTTCGACACTAGTTTAATTGCTAGGTCGAATTCAGTCGCTGTCTGGAGAAGGATTCTAGTGACTCGTGATTCTTGTGCTCTGATCGGTAGATTTCCGTGTTTTTTTTTCTCGATCAATACCGGGCGAATGACGAAGGAGTATCCTAACAAACGGGCCACGAACCGCGTGATATTTCCTTCCTTTTGGCTTGTCCTATCCTCACAACTTACACACTTACGTGCGCTACCCTACCATAAATCCCGAGAGACCTGTCGGGAGCTAAGAGCGTGTCCCGGCTGGGTCCAGCGGATGGTGCCCGCTTGTGGGCGATACCTGGTTAGGGGAAAACTCCGCGGTAGGTCGGCGCCGAATCTCGCCAACCGGCAGGCCAAAATCACCCCATCTCCCGCAATGAAAAAGTGCAATATACATACGAGACGAATGACCTTAGAAGTTGACACGCCCGGAATCACTAAATAATCAATAATAATCATAATATTTAAAATAATATTTTAAATATTAAATTTGTTGAATAAGTAGTTCGTTGGAAATAAACTGGGCCCGAGAGGATTTGTGAATGTGGGCCGCAATACAAAAAGGTTGCCAAACTGCTTTAAACTGTTTCTGCTGGTTCTACCCTGACGTCCGTCTACCAGAACTCACTATTCTGACTCGTGTTATTTACACGTACCATTCGGAAAGAAAGGATAAGCGATCAGGCTCGTGTGTTCGGGGTCGTGAAGGGCGCAGGGCTGCGGCTTTCGAAGAAGCGTACTAAAGTGACAGTAGAAGTGTGAAGCTGGCGTCCTGGAAATACTGTAATAATATTAAGGGCACGGCAAAAGAAATCTATGTCTCGAGGTCATCTTAGTTTGGCAATTTAGTATTACTGGTGTTGGGTGAATACGATCACATTTCCTTTCAGAGTTATCCAATGTATCTCGTTACAATTCGATATAAACATAGTGGCACCTCAAGATCATGAGATGGACAAAGTGAGGACACTTATCCAATCGGAACTTTCGTTACGAATTAATTTTTGGTGTGGAAGCTCCCGATTGGATGGGATGTCCCCAATCTCCTTCCAGCTTGAAGAGCCGAGATGTTTAATCGGAGTACTGAATCTCATTCTGGATATTTCAGTTTTAGAGATATCAGAGTTTGAAATGTAACTGTTTGGCAACGTGGGATTTGTTCAATCAGAATGACATTTGCCGACTATGATATGAAAAGTAAACTTTTTGCGTTCTATCTTATCTTTCATTAATTCAGAATACTACTATCAATTAAGAAATTTGCATGGGATTTAGAATGTTTACATATAATACTAGCGTAATTTCAAGTTGGAAGGAAATTTTTCTGTAAACAGCATTTTCGAAAACTGTCAAAGTTGAAACGTTGAATATAGACATCAGTTTTAATTACAACAGAATTAAAACTGAAAAGCAACGTTTACAAACCTGGAAAATTGTTCCAATCCCGTGATGGTCCTAGTGCTAAGTACCAGATTTTAGAAAAACGTTGAGATTGCTTGGTTTCAAACTAGCCCCCTCCCCACATACAAAAGTTTAATCACATGCATTTTTAATCAAACGCCATAATTTTTGTAAAACGTTTCTTGTTGTTTGTATTGTTACGAAGTGTTAGTATTAACATCACAATCAACGTTATTTTCTTCAGTAATTAGCACAAATTGCCAGTACAACGTTAAAAACAATACTTATAGTATATTTATTATAACTTATAAATTATTTGCTATACAGATGCTATAGTAACTTACTTTTTTTCGTTTATTACCATGTATTCATGATTTTTGGACAAAAAAGGCTATTTCTTTCTTTCTTTCTTTCTCGCCCTTACTTCGTAAGAAGAGAAAGTATTGTCATCGTTGGTCGGAAAACGGCAGAAAGACTTATTGCCGGGTCCAGATATCGAAAAAAGTTTGTCATCCTGCTGTTATATATAGTAAATTACTTCCTCTAACGTCTAACCGGTAGTGCACTCACAATCCGTTTTGTGGGTCCTTGATACCGAAAAATCGATTGACGTATTGCCGTCAATCTGTCTGGATATCTCTGTTCTCCCGTCTCCTATTTCTTTCTCTGTAATCTGTCGTTGCAACATCGCTGCCCTACTGAATTTTGAATTTCCCTCCGAGGACTTCGCGAAATCCTGGACTAGAACACACAAATTGGATAACACTCCGAATGAATAAAACACCTCCTGATATTGATAATGCGCCGTATACAGTAGTGGAACTTTGATAAGGATTTTAAGAATAACAGAACTGGTATAATAATAATATAGTACTATAATATGGGTTTGCAGCCCATCTCCCAGAGATTCAGGATGTTGCAGTGGAGACTAGAAGTAAAGCCTCGGTCTTGCCTGGCAATGGGGCTGCTCCAGACGATGTGGTATGTCAGCCCTTTACCGCGATGATAACGTAAACCTAGAGAGGGGCGTAGAGGACATAGTTCAGGTAACACAACTATGCGGCCCATCCTCTCCGGGCTTGTCCCCTACCTCTGAGAGAACTGCCCATAGAAGAGAACACACCGAGAGAATAAAATGGACTCGAGATATGAATATAAATATAATGCGTACATTTTATTTAGTAAATCAGTGCAAAGACGAACCGGTCCCACGATAAGGCATCTGTTCCACGCACAATATAGCGCAAAACATCCAGAGCTACACTTGTCTGATCAGAATGAAATTGACAGATGGAAGGTAATTATCAAACTTGGCTATTTAACTGAGATAAAATGAGAAAACATGAAAAGGGAAGTTGGGTGCCTACTCCACCAGCAAGAAAAAATTGACCAAAGCACAGGGCCACGCAAACAAGACCTCCAAAATATCTACAATGATTCACCCCAGACCAAAACACAGGATACGAAGATATAAGACATAATCAACAGCTTAATTGAGGGCTTTAAAGACTATCTTTATTACGCAGTTTTAAGCAAAAGCAAGTAGACTCCGACGAAAAAGAAGGAAAATATCGAATATCACATAAACCGAAGGAGCTTCTTCAGTCGCCTGGAGGAACATTGCAAAGTACAACCCTAACTACAGAAGAAATCACTAAATTCAAAGAATACTGGAGTACGTTATGGTCTGACCTGAAGGATTTTAATAAAAATGCATCACGGCTGCCAAAGATATAAATGACGGCATTCCATCAATGAACGCTACAGAGTTTACTACCGACGATATCACAAGAGTTATCAGTAAAACCTGCAACTAGAAAACCCCTGGGCCTGACAAAATTCATAATTTCTGACTGAAATACTTTCCCGCTGTCTACAAGCCACTGGCTGAATGTTACACCAAAGCCCTTGAAAATCCTACATCAATTCCTGACTTTCTTATGGAAGGGAACACCTATCTGTGAAGAAAAAAGGGGGACATATTTCAACCACAAAACCACCGACCAAACACCTGCTTATCATACTGTTTACAAGCTCTTCACATCGCTAATCAGCAGCAAGATATATGAACACTGCGAAAACTATTACGACTTAGAAGAGGAAGGATAGGGGTGCATCAAAAGATCGATGGGTTGTAAACATCAGCTGACAATTGATGCAGTTACCTTGGAACAAGTTCACAAAAGATGACACAATCTGCATATGTGCTACGTAGATTACCAGAAGGCACTTGATTCGGTCCCGCACAGTTGATTGCGAAAGGTTCTTGAGATATAGTACAGTGTATGTCCAAAAATCTAACAGGCGCTTATTGTTAGTGCAATGATGGCGAAATGGAGAATGAACATGTGGATGAGTTCGGAAAATGAGTGGTTCATATTCAAAATGAAATGTTCCAAGGAGATACACCGTCTCGCAATGAAGCCTATATCTAAACGTCTTAATAACAGCAAGAATGGATACAAATTAATTAAAAGAATCAATTTACGCTTGTCTCATTTGTTATATGTTGATGACCTCAAACTCTATGCAAAGAGCAGATAAAATTAGTCGGGCTAATTGAAACAGTGTAATGGTTCAGTGATGATATAAATGTCTTTTAGACTAGGCAAATGTGCCATTATAGATATGAAAAAGGGTAAGATCGAAAGCTTCAAGGAACCCATTAGAGACATTAAGGAACTTGCACCTGATGAAGTTTACAAATATTTAGGTATGGTCCAAAGCTACGGAATACATGAAGAAAGCTCTAATCGGTTATCATGTACTTTCTTTAAACCAGCGTTCTGAGACGCGGAGCGAAAAAACCAAGCATGAATGACGTGTAACGAGAACTTTTGTTTTCGTCAGACATTGGTGACCGTGACAATCTCTTCAATACTTATTAATTTTTATGGCAAAGTAATATTCTTTGTGAATTGTGTCGCATTTTACAGAACTCTCATCTGATGAGAACACAGATGCTGCATAAAACGTCTCGTCGCAATGTCTGCTATTGCTCTCACAATCATCTAAGCAATATTTCACAGCCTCAACAATAACAGTAATGATATGGGCGATAGCGTCAATGATATGGGCGATAGCGTCAATGATTATGGGCGATAGCGTCAATGATATGGGCGATAGCGTCAATGATATGGGCGATAGCGTCAATGATATGGCGATAGCGTCAATGATATGGGCGATAGCGTCAATGATATGGGCGATAGCGTCAATGATATTGGGCGATAGCGTCAATGATATTGGGCGATAGCGTCAATGATATGGGCGATAGCGTCAATGATATGGGCGATAGCGTCAATGATATGGGCGATAGGCGTCAATGATATGGGCGATAGCGTCAATGATATGGGCGATAGCGCAATGATATGGGCGTACGTCAATGTATGGGCGTAGCGTCAATGATATGGGCGATAGCGTCAATGATATGGGCTGGATAGCGTCAATGATATGGGCGATAGCGTCAATGATATGGGCGTAGCGTCAATGATATGGGCGGTAGCGTCAATGATATGGGCGCGGTAGCGTCAATGATATGGGCGGTAGCGTCAATGAATGGCGGTAGCCGTCAATGATATGGGCGGTAGCGTCAAATGATATGGGCGGTTAGCGTCAATGATATGGGCGTAAGCGTCAATGATATGGGCGTAGCGTCATGATATGGGCGTAGCGTCAATGATATGGGCGATAGCGTCAAGTGATATGGGCGATAGCGTCAATGATATGGGCGATAGCGTCAATGATATGGGCGATAGCGTCAATGATATGGGCGATAGCGTCAATGATATTGCGATAGCGTCAATGATATGGCGATAGCGTCAATGATATGGGCGATAGGCGTCAATGATATGGGCGATAGCGTCAATGATATGGGCGATAGCGTCAATGATATGGGCGATAGCGTCAATGATATGGGCGGATAGCGGTCAATGATATGGCGATAGCGTCAATGATATGGGCGATAGCGTCAATGATATGGGCGATAGCGTCAATGATATGGGCGATAGCGTCAATGATATGGGCGATAGCGTCAATGATATGGGCGATAGCGTCAATGATATGGGCGATAGCGTTCAATGATATGGGCGATAGCGTCAATGATCTATGGGCGATAGCGTCAATGATATGGGCGATAGCGTCAATGATATGGGCGATAGCGTCAATGAATGGCGAGTAGCGTCAATGATATGGGCGATAGCGTCAATGATATGGGCGATAGCGTCAATTGATATGGGCGATAGCGTCAATTGGATATGGGCGATAGCGTCAATGATATGGGCGATAGCGTCAATGATATGGGCGATAGCGTCAATGATATGGCGATAGCGTCAATGATAATGGGCGATAGCGTCAATGATATGGGCGATAGCGTCAATGATATGGACGATAGCGCAATGACATGGGCGATAGCGTCAATGATATGGGCGATAGCGTCAATGATATGGGCGATAGCGTCAATATATGGCGATAGCGTCAAATGATATGGGCGATAGCGTCAATGACATGAGGCGATAGCGTCAATGACATTGGCGATAGCGCATGATATGGCGATAGCTTATGATATGGGCGATAGCGTCAATGATATGGGCGATAGCGTCAATGATATGGGCGATAGCGGCAATGACATGGGCGATAGCGGCAATGACATGGGCGATAGCGGCAATGATATGGGCGATAGCGTCAATGAAATGGGCGATAGCGTCAATGAAATGGGCGATAGCGTCAATGAAATGGGCGAGCGTCAATGATATGGCGATAGCGTCAATGATATGGGCGCATAGCGTCAATGATATGGGCGATAGCGTCAATGATGTGGGCGATAGCGTCAATGACGTGGGCGATAGCGTCAATGACGTGGGCGATAGCGTCAATGACGTGGGCATTAGCGTCAATGACGGTGGGCGATATCGGCAATGACGTGGGCGATAGCGGCAATGACGTGGGCCATAGCGGCAATGACGTGGGCGATAGCGGCAATGACGTGGCGATAGCGGCAATGGACGTGGGCGATAGCCGCAATGACATGGGCGAAGCGGCAATGATTTGGGCGATAGCGGCAGTGTTATAGACGATAACGATGATAAAATTTTCGGAAATTAGAAATGCCGTCTGAAATTTCGTTTTGATGGAGTTTCCCCAAATCATTCAGCTATATTACCTCCCCCTAGGCAAGCGGTTATTTTCAACCCAGGTAGGGGGAGGACAACATGCCCTTCTAGAACGTACCCAATTGGCGCCTTCTGAATGAGTAGGGGAATATGTTCTTGTTCCACTCATTTTCCTCACAAATGTTTGGTACTTTCCTACGAGAATGTTCTAAAGATTTCTGGCTCCCTTGAAGGCCGTGTGTTGAGTCTGGGGAAATAAATCTAATGGCGGTAGGCCATGCGGGCCATCCTGTAAACATTTTAAGGTTAAATAATGAGATGAAAAGCAAATTCTTTGAATTTTAATAGCAATCAGTCATATGCAAAGAGGAAACCTTCTCTATGGAAGTGGTTTTTCTTTCTTACAATTAACTTTTATTTCGATTAATTTAATAAAACGTAATATTAACAAAATTAATTAGTACCAATTTTACCGTATTTTCAAGATGTTTCAGTTGATGAATTTATATTACTAATTTCCAGTGAGCGCAGAAACTGAAAGAAAAAGAATGTGGTCTCAGGAAAACTCCATGACTGCGGCAGAACGTGACTTGTAGAGCGCCTGGGCATAAGGCGTTGCCTAAAACTCAGAACTAAATGCCACATGTATCGCTTTGCAAAATGTAATTTTGCTGCATGTTCGTTGGCAAAATGTGATAATTTTCAACTCATGCCTTGGAAGTTCATAACATTTATTCTGAAACTTTCAGTATAACTGGACTGAAAGAGTGAACATTAATGAGAATGTAAGTTGAAGTGAAGTTTGGTTATAACAGTGATCTAGGAGATCAAGAGCGTCTTTAATCAAACATTTAGAGACTTAAATAAGTGAATGGTTAAAAAAAAAGAAAGTATTAGGTTGAAAAGTGACGAACTGGAATCGTAATTAAAAAGCGATCACGCGTCCGTCGCCGAGAGAATTGGGAAGTGCTGTGTTTATGTATGTTTATTCGAAGCGGCAGTCTGAAATCGCATATGAGTTGATTTAACAGTCAGTATAAATGAACGCTCCTACCGTACACCGTCCTTTTGCGTTTCCGGAAGTCCTTCGGCTTGCGAAAGAGCGCACTCTTACAATTCCTTCCGAAGTAGCCCACAGATACTTTAATTTCTTGCCCACGCATTCTAACTTAAGCTGACTTTACACTTGCAAGAAAATGGCGAGCAATATTATTTCACAAGAAAAGTTGCCAATGTAAACATAACGGCAATAAATATTCCTGATGATGGCAATATTTCTTGCTAGATATACCGGTCGTAATGTAAACCCGTGTGTTTCCATCTTCGGAAAGATAATGCCGGCTGTTGCTGGGACTAGAATTGGAATGAATTATGAGCAAGATATTGCTGGAAGAAGTCAATGTTGACCACTGTCGTATACGCAGGAAGTAGTAGATGTAATATTTCCATTTTAATATGCATTTTTTCCTAAAATGAGTGTATGAAAAAGGTTTACGACAATAAAAGAAGTAATAAATATTCCCTCTATGGGTGATTATCAAAAGTTCAAATTTTGGTTTAGCTATAGATGTCCCATGTTTATTAATTTTTTTACGTTAATAATTATTACGATATTAATCTAATCTAAGTCAATTTTAAGATTACTCTATAATACATCGGTAGTAGGAAATTGATATTTTAAAACTTTTTACCAAATTAGTAATTGCACTTTTTATTTAAAGAAAATTACTGTACTCCTATGGGAACCGAAATAATTTTTGTTTTAAGAAAAATATTGAGACACTTCTACCTAATTCGCACAAGCCCTCTTTTCCTTTCTTCTTAAAATTCAGTCACTTATCGTCACAAATCGTCGGCATTATTTCATCTCCCCATTATCACAATAAGTGCGACCGCAACTCGCATCTTTTGCCTTCCACTAGTTATGTCAGGAAGTGAGGTACAACCTCACTTAATTTCATGCGCCATTTTCATTTGCGCCGTCGCCAAACACGGCAACAAATGGTCCTAATGTAAAGCAATCGGCAATGTCTTGCCGGAAAGATCTTGCTCAGATCTTTTTGACAATATATTGCCATTCCTTGCTCTTGCTAGTGTAAAGATGGCCGCAAGAAGCGCAAACAAATTGCTGAAAGAATTGCGGAAGCGTATTGCTAATGTAAGGCTAGCCTCACAGAAAGGAGAAAGTAACTTGCAATAATAACACAGTGCGACGCTGAACAAAAATATGTGATTTTGTTGTTCAGTACCCTGATGACAGTGGTGAAAACCGTTCTTCGTTATCACCTAAACATTCTTCTGGAAACGCAATTGTATCTGCGCTTAGTGGTCTGCTCTTTATGTTGCCCCGCTTATCACATTCTTTTATTTTAGGAATATTACTGTCTAATGGTCGGAGTAGAGAGAGGAGAGGGTCATTTGGGATAGGTATAGTAAAGGTGCAGTTGCGTCTGTCAATCGATAGCGAGATCGCACAGTATGTATTATTGAAGTTGCTATATCCGTTTACGTGAAAAATAGTGTTTGTAGGCGGTCGCATGTGTCTTATACTCAGCGATGTTTAGGAAGCGTGTTAAGTCACGAAATCTATTTTGTTATGTATGCGGCGAATTTATTTCTTCGAACGTCAAAAAGGCTTACATTTTGGCATAAGGCTTATATTTTGTTTCAGAAGTAGATGAGGGTGAGCGTTGGGTACGACAGAACCGTCGCTCACGTTGCTCTCGCTATTTAAGAGGCCGCTTGCATAGAACCACCCGTCTATTCCATTTGCCATACCACAGTTGTAGAGGGAACCTAGACACCATATCAGAGTGCTTATTTTGTTTAACGAAAGTAAGAGAAATTTCAAGTAAATGAAAACACGCGGTTTCTTATTCAAATTTGGAATCTGCAATGCGCCCAGTTCCGCATTCTGATTCTCTGTCTGTTCCAAAACCATCAACGGAATGGACACTGGAAAGATGAAACAGACGATGGTAGTGACAAACTAACAGATCACGAAGATCTTGAGTTCACGCCATCTACAGGACGGCCTCGGCCATTATCGCCTGCAGAATTGAAAGATCTTGTAAGAGATCTAAATCTTGAAAAAGACTAGCATAATTACTTGGGTCTCGTGTTCAAGAAAATAACCAGTTACAACCAAACACTATGTATTGTTTTGACATATTGTAATGCATTGTAATAACATAAATGGTCTGCTTACAAAATTTGGGATAATTCGCATTCCGGAAAAATGGCGCCTATTTTCTTCTAGGAATGCAGTCTGGTTATACAAAATATTGATGTTTTCACAAAAAATTGCTGTTTTTGTGTCACTGGGCTAGTAGGGGAAGGAAAGATCATTGTTTATTCAGTGACGTTTCAGGCATGAAGTTTATGAAAGCAAGGGACAAAGATTGCCAGCGTTTTTAGTTTTCACTATTCAAATTTTCTTTGATTTGTTCTGCAAGCATTAAAGAAGGAATTTTCATTGGGCCTCGCGCCCATGACCTGATGAAAAATATTACCTTTGAACTATTGCTGACGGATACTGAGGAGGCACCTACGCTTGCATTGAAAGATATATGTATCAATTTCTTTGGAAGCGTAATGTCTGAGAATTACAAGTGTTATATCCCAACGTACAGACGGTGCGTAGTACACCATGTACCTCAGAACAAGAGAGAGCTTACGCCTTCAATTAAAATAAATGACACGGCGTCCTCCCGATAATGTTGTATTTTGGGATTGGAGGAAGAGGCGCCTTCTGTGACCCCAATAAACTACCGGATAGGGCTTGGAATATTCCGTCGCTACTGAAGCCTGCCCCTTTGCCCTACACATAATTCTAAGGGTCACTTCCACTTTTCACCCGCCGTAATATCTCGAGTTCCCTCTCCTGAGGCGCTCACCCCCTTCCCTGATAAGGGCCACCCGGAGCGCGCTTGCTCCAACTGGCAATGCCCCTCTCCAACCTGTATCTGGAAACAGAAGTGGCGGTGAAGCGTATATAGTTGTAAGAAAACATTGTATGCGGTTCACTGCCGTTTTGACTTTACATTAGAAATTTGTATTACTCAGTATATTACGCTTCTGTAATAAACTTAATGTGTTGTTACTCTCTGAGTTTCATTTCACCGAGTCTGGAGAATCTGTCGACTAGCAATCGACATTATTTAACTCAAGGAACTAACGGGTCACGTGCTCTACTGTTACAAGGCTTTGGGGTGCAATATGTCTCTAAAATTATATTTCCTTCATTACCTTTTGGATTTCTTCCCACCTAATATTGTAGATCTGAGTGATGAACGTGGTGTGCGATTTCATCAAGATATCAATGCCATGGAAAGTCGATGAGAAAGTCGAAGAGATGGTCACCAAATCTTTACCTATTAGAAATTTCACTATCCATCACTTTCCAGGAAAAAGATCCAACTTGTAATTTTTAATCAGTGTTCTCGTACCGTTTTCATTTTGTTTTATAATATAAACGATTTGTAATACAACAAATTTCTTACAAACAATTTTTGTAACATGATCCGTATATTTATCAACTACAGATTTCTCCTGTATTGATATTGAGATGTTTCAAAGTTTCTCGTAAGTATATGTGGAGTAGCTTTTCCTGAAAAAACTGGACCATTTTTTTATTTTATTTTCACAATCAGCGTAGTGATTTTATAAAGAACACATATTTTCATCTCGCGGCAAATTACGAAGTTCAAATTAGTTGCACAGTGTAATTGAAATATTTGCCACTCTTAACTTGTTATAAACTTGAGTGTTCAGGTTCTGTTATAAACTTGAGTATTCATCTCATATTAATGAAGAGATGGTTTTGAGGAATTAAAAATATGCGAGTATAAGGAAGAAGAAGTAATCTTTGTCATTAAATTTTTTTAAGTGAACTTTCAACCGCTTTTCCGTCATAATTAGTCTCCATGTACAAAATGAACATAAAATATTAAAACATAATAAAAATAACATAATACAAAAATTGAAATTAAAATTTGTGCTACATTTTTAAACTATATCACATTAAATGTCAAAAAGCAAAACGGATAAGTCGCAGGCATAGCTATACGTAGCGAAGGTCTGGAGGTAGTGCGCAGAGGGAAGTTTGAAACGGAGCTTATGTTTCTGGGTCTGCGGGTGAAAGGTCGGAGGGGGTCTGGACAGTGTTTCTTGGAGATGTCACAGGAGTTGGGGGAGTCAGATGGTGAGGGAGGGATGTGTAAAATGGTTTCCAGAGGGGACACAGGAAACTTGTTTATTCAGAATAATTTCAGATTTCTATGTAGATCGAAAACTGCCAAATTGTTTTTTCTAAAGCACTCTTTTCAGAATGCATGTTCTATTTCAAGAATTTTAATCTCTGCATCGGGATGGAAATTGTGGGTTGTGTTTTAGTTCTATAGCAAAGTGCGATCTGTCTGTATTGTTTCCATGCATGTAAACGTTCTTAAGTTCTGGCATTGCAGCTTCTGTCTGTCTGGCCTGTATTTAGCTTCGCAATTCAATCTACAGATAGGCACTAAATAGGTAATCTTTAGACTGACGATGAGGGTAAAGCTACACGGCTCTATTAATAAATTTACGTTCACAAAGATGACTTCCATGATTTCATCCTTGAATAATGTCAAAAACACATCGTCATTCCCTCCAAAATACACAAGTTAGAGTTGATAATTGTTCAGTCTCCCCCTTTTAATCTCCATTCGGAAAATCTTGGGTGACCGGTGACTCACCCAAGGAAAGCGCATCGCAACTAAAAGAGGAAGTGAGAAGTCGGGGTAAATATGCCAAACGCTCAAAATGTATCCCGATGTAGCCGCAATCACTAGAAGGCTAGCTTACTATGTAAAAGTTATGTCACTTGTAATGCCTTTCGCTGCAGGTGTCGTGCTACTAGCAGCGATTGCAGGCAATTACAAATGCTTTCAGTACAGGATGCAAAAAAAGTTGTGTTCGCAGGGAAGCTAAGTTCCCTGGAGGAGCGTGGTGGTGAGCGAGGTTTCAAGTACAGAGACGCAAGTCCGAAGAAGTATGAAATGTTTAATTGAGAAGTAGAATTGCAGAGCAGCGTGAAGTTGAAACAGAAAGTCTCTGCTGTTGTCCGATATCAACGGCTAAAGAAGGATCCTTGTATGGGAAACAGGGAGATATACGAGGCATTTAAACGCCACCCCCGCCAGAACTGGGGCATGCCCTGGACGCAATTAAACTGTCATACATTGTCGAGAATTTTTGCTTTTGAAAGCTATAAGTTCCAAAACAATTCTGTTTCACGTCTGGATGGTGTTAGCGTTTTGAGGCGGTTGGGGAGCCCCATCACCCATGACCTTAAGCAGGGCGCCTGCTCCAGACGCGACCCTAATTTAGATGTTTGAAGGGTAATATTTCTCTCACGTACAGTTTGAAAGAAATATCCATTGCTCTTCTTAAGCAATGCGTACTTCATATGTACGGAGGTGCATTTAACATTACACAGTGTCACAGAATGTTTCAGGTAGAATCACGAAAGAAAAAAAGTTTTTTTGAGATATGTAAATGATTTTATTGAGTAATATTTAGATTAACAATCTTTTATTTTGCAGGACAATGCGGACACAATTCCTATGGAGTTTATTAAGGTGGAGCACATTTACGATGTAAGTATTAAAAAGTATAGTTTTATAATTATGATCTGGATTAAATCTCTCCTTCGTGTGTTTACTGAAAACAAACTAATCGTGGTAATCGCATGTATTTGTTCATGCAAACATACTTATTTCTGTTCTACTACAAAAGAATAACTTCCATTACATAAGTCTTCAATGTGCATTAAATGTGTTAAAAACGCATCGATGTTAGAAAAACGCGCCGCTGGTACGAAAACGTGCCGATGCCCTAGGGGATGAAAGTGCGCTCTCTTGGCCAAAGGTCATAACTCGGTAATTTGAAGAGCAAATAGCCTGAAATTTCGCACACATATAGACATAAAGGAGGTAATAAATTAATCATATTACATGTTGCAAAATTTCAAAATGACAGCTCACCTATACGTACTGTCTAGAGGTGGGAAGAGATAGAAATAAACAATTAGCATGAAAACTTTTCTTCTGAAGTTATTCATATGTGTTTTCATTTAACAAGATTTCACATTGTTATGAAATAAATAGACATTCGTATTACTAATATTAAGTAATGTTCACTGGAAAGTATCTATTTCATAGCATCCTCATCAGATACTTCAACAAGATCAGATATTTCCTCAATTGCTGTATGTGAATTTGATTCTGATGCAGGGCAAATGAGCATTTTGATTACTTAAAGCGTAAGTTCCTGTTTCTTATCATTTTGAACTTATTCTGAAAGTCGACAGTCGAAATGATGGGATGGGATGGGATCGGATCTGATCTGATCTGATCGTATATTTTCAATGCTCTGGTTCTGGTGGTGGAATTAGGGAGAACCAGTTACGCGACGATACTTGGATTAGACTTTCCAATGAAGTACGACCGGGAGAAATAACTCAGGGCATCAGATGATGCTACTGCAGTCCCTCTGACCGGGTGGTCTTAGGTTCGAGTGCACACGGTGGCAGATTGTCGATACTAGCTTGTCAGTTACGACGAGTCTAGTCGCTGTGTGGTGGAGACTTCTAGCAGCCGGCTACACTGATCGGTATTATTTCGTGGTTATCCCGACCAAATGCTGGAATAGTACTCTAACCAACGGACTGCGTGCGATTTTTCCTACCTCTTCTTTGTCCTATCCTCGCCTTTACACACACACACTTACACTAACATGCACTACACTACCTCACATGCTGGGAGACCAGTCGGGATCCCAGAGCTTGTCGCGACTGGGTAATGATTCGTTGGTGGAAGATACCTGGTTGGGGAAACCCCCATTAGCAGACGATAGGATGGCGCCGGATCTCGCAATCAAGGGGGGGGGAAGAGCACTGCCACCTCCCAAAGAAGAACATGCACTTCACTTGCGGGACTAATGACCATAGTAATTGACGCGCACGAAATCGCGAGCAAACAATCCGATGAAGTACGCGATGAAGTGCAGGAGATGAGTTTGGTATTGACAGTTCGGCGACGTCTCTTACGTTTCCTTGGCGACGGCATTCACTGGGCGTTACGGGTGTCGTGTAGTTACGTCAGCATTCGCCGACCCGTGTTGCCGATGAATTGTATAGTTGGGAGCTGACTCGATTGCGAGGCTGAGGAATGCGCACGATGTTCTTGGAAGCTGCCCTCCCCCGCCTAATCTGCAAGTACTAGCTGTCCCAAATATATTACTCAAAGTGTCAACGTTAAAAAATCGTAGGACAATAAGTAAAACAAATAAGCCAATAAGTAGAGCTAACAAAATTAACATCAATATGCGGAAAGATGACATTATTAAAATTTACAAAAACAAGTAACAATCTTGCTTTCTTACCTCAGTCAAGTGGATGATTGTCAAAATTTCGGGAACATTCTCGCTACTACAGCATTTTCAAAATGTAAGCTTATTGTCAACTCGTGTCTCATCAATATAAATTATGTGTTTCTCATCATTTCTACAATTTTGAATTCCTCTCGAATACCTTGCTCGCCAGTTGAGAATATCAGACCGTTCAAACAAAACTTGTCTATGGTTGCGACGTGTTTTGCGCTTCAAACCCATGGCATGGAGCGTGCGCACACCCCAAAGGAAATTAATTTTTTCTTGGATTCCCTTCAGCTGTTTTCGTGCAGTTGGTACTTGTTTTCTAACAGTATAATAGTAGTTTATGCAATTAGTTTATAATGTTAAGCTTTATTGCATGAGTATGTTTTGAAAAGGAGCGACTTTAAGAGCGAGTTTTCAAATTTGTACGAATGTAATAAAGCAACATTATAAACGAGTTGCATACTATATTTTTTTTGTATAACGGCATTATACATTTATAAGAGAATCAAAACTTAATTTTGCAAAACACTCTGCGACGACTTCTCTGTGACGACTCTGGTGTTTGACGTCGTGCGAGTAAACGGTGGTCGCCTGTTCAGTTTAGCTCTACCTCCCCACGATTCTCTCGCTACGATTGGCTAAATGTGTGATGACACAATCATTCGTGACAAAATCTAATACGTCATCATTTGTGCCGTAAACTGCCCGATTATGAACGATTTCTTGCTAAAGGAAAGGGTCTTTTATAATGCTGGAATACAAAAAAATCATTAATCAAATCACGAATCATTCTTATCAAAGTCACCAAAGTGGTATTTTTTCTTCACAAAATGACATTTTCTTACTGGGAGTACTCAAAGCTGCCCCGCCGGCTTCAAATTCTTTTAATAATTGATATCACAGTTCGAGCAGATATTCTAGTATAATTTGCTACCCGAAAATTGCTGTTGTGCAGCGTGTGTTGAACGTCCGAATTATTTCCTTCGTCACGTTTCTTAATGAGACATAGAATTTCCCTTGCTTCACAGTGTATTGTTTGGCCTTTACTACGAACAGACGCCACACCATTTCACCAAAAGTAATACGCAAAATTAAAATTAATACGCTTTTCACTTGTGTTACAAACAAGAAGCTAGCTCTCACAACAGAAAACGCGTTGTGAACTGTGTACAGAGCCTGGCCTGTGATTCATAAAGCGAGCGTGTCGAATCCTGGCCGATGTCAGCAATACGAATAGTTGCTCCGTTGTCATAGAAATGGTGACGTACGCACTAGATAAGGCGGCAGACACCCCGCTCCCAGCGCGTAAACAAAGTCAGCTCTCGACTATATACGGCGTGCACGGCCGATGCACCATTCGCTTACAAGCGTGGGCGCCGCGTCCAGTCTCTGGCCCGTATGAACCAATAACCCTGATTGTAAACGAAGAATAGGCTTTCCTTTGAAGCATTTCTTTTCAGACAGAAAACTCATTCAACCATACAGCTTTGCGAGAGCTCAGTTCATACTCATCACATAGAAACGCTCATAAGAATCGGTCATGGACACTGTTTTTGAAAGGTGTATCCCGAGTTGTAAAAGAGCCGAAATATTTTCGTTCAAGTAAATTCTTGCACTCACTCTTCTATGGTTCAAGTTCAGAGTTTACCTCCAAGTGATTGTCTCGACAAAAAATGGTTGAACATGCAGAAAGAAGAAGCTATAAATAAAAACAATGAATTAAATTAAAGAAGTTGCTATAAATGAGGGTACAATGGGACACAATATTGAAGATTTTATAGTTTCACTTCAGGATTGCAGTGATAATGACAGTGTCAATGAAGATAGTTTTGTTGAATACAGTGATTGTGGGGTCTTTTCAATGTGTAGTTGAATTGTTCGTACCTAATAACCTAAAAAAACAAGGAGAATTTACATTGAAAACATCAACTGTACCCCTATTTTCTACCATAACGTGGTGTTTTTTTTATTCTAGGGATCGTTTTCTCCTGTATATTGAACTGTATATAGACACATTGCAATGTGTAAATTACAGATATGCATATTTACAATGAATGAGGTCGCAGTGTCGCGTCGTTGTGGAAATGCAGTGAAAAGCTGTAGCGAATGCATGGGCAACGCGCGCCATGCGCTCGGTACCTGTCAATCCCAAAGTTTCTCCTCCTGCAGTAGTACTTCATTATGGAACAAGTCTATGCAGCTTTGCGAAGGCGTGTGGTCTTTCGCTCGTCGAGCGGAACCAAACAAAGCTATGAAACAGCCGTGCGGTGATTTAATTTCTTTTGCAGATGTCGAGCGAACATAAAAACATAGGAAAGACGGTAAACGAAGTCGCGGAATCTCGGAACACAGAGTATTGTAGTGACGTGTCGCGTTACAAACTGAGACGACCATGTGGCACTTGGCGGACATCGCCGGATGTTGAACAAAGGGCGGAGTGATGACGCACTGGGAATTTCCGTGGGCGTAGTCTGGCCAGGGCGGCGGTGGAGATGAGGCAATGGGGGCGGCGGGTAGCGGCAAAAGGGCCTTATAGGGCCAGGAGAACAATGCTCCAGTCTTCTTGTTCTAGCGGCGTCGGCGACAGGTGAAGCGCGTGTATGTGCGTGTAGGTGCACTAGGGCGAGGGCAATTCATTGTCGTGACTTGCGAGACGCGTAGATGGTCTCAAAGTAGCGCGGCTTCATACAGGGAACATCGGTTGTATGTTGCGGTGTGGTAGCCGTTCTTAAATTATCTCTCCCTGTGGGTCTATTTATTTAGCTTATTGTAAGCAGGATAGTTGTTTAATTGAGACTACGATCTAGATTGTGAATGAATCTACTGTTTTACAAACCACTCTCGTCTGTGTTCCTATTACACACGTATGACGTCGTAGTATTCAGAACTGCTGTGGCTTCTGAGAGAGACCGATGCGAGCTGATCGTCAGTGAGAGAAATGCGGGCGGGACAGCGGAGATACGACAGTGGCTCTCCTCTCAGTCGTAGATTGTGGGTGTCGGTGTAATGCCACAGGTGCATTACCAATGGCTCGATGCAGCTCGTAGAAAGGAAACTTCAAGTTTGAAGATGTTGTTTCACAATGCAGATGTATTTATAATACAAGTTTACAAAGATTCCAAACGATGTGGCCGAAATGAGGGCAGGTTTAATATCGAGAGTTGGTAAAGTTACGGGGACGAATGCTATATGTTGACATTACAATGTCATCGGAATTAACTATTCCATAGTCTGTACCGGGAATCAAAGATGAAATCTTTGAAGGATATGACGAATCCAGTGTTTTGCCTACTGTAACTTCTGGCAGAAAAGGAGGGGTTGCGTTTCCGGTATCTGATACAGCGACATTACAATCCAGTTGCTCAATCCAAGGTTGTATTCAAACTTTCCTACTACTTTCCAAC
>BOPP01000149.1:3266825-3286000 GCA_017312745.1 Gryllus bimaculatus | reverse complement strand
TGTGTGTGCTGTGACCTAAAAAATTACCCCTAAATCCTTCCTAATTCTGGCCACTGGGTAATCACACATGGGCGCGTGTGGGAGGCGCCTACGCGGAAATGCTACCTGGCGGTCCTCTGGACAACGACGTACTAACAAGGACTGGGACTTTAATAGTAACGGAGGATTACGCCATTAACATGTTAGTGGAGGATCAACGCCAAGGGTAAAGAGGCGCTTTGTGTCTTGAAGACGAAACAAATATAATTTTTAAAAAGTGCAAAGACACTTTGAACTTCACAAGTTATTAAGCCGCGTGTTCGCGTTACAACGTGTTAAGCATTTAAATGCAAAAACCCTCCATCGTGGTGAAAAGACATGGGTGAGCTATTGTGCAGCCTATCCGTCTTTACTCAGCGAGCTTCATGTACCACTTTGCGCCACAATATTAGCGGGGATTTTAAATGCATCCAGATACCAAAATTATCGTCATTAGAAATCATTGAGGAATATTTATGAAGCTTTTAAAAAAAATAATTGCATCCTTTATTTCAATTACACCATCGTTTTATTTTGTTTTGTCACTGCTGAAAATTCACTTTATGCCAGTATCAAAAGATGTCTCAATACTTCTAGCTTGCCTTGCAGCTTGGCGGCCAGTGGCTGGCTTTGCTTTTCAAACGAAGCCCAAGATCATCTAGAAACATCCGTGTAGGTACATGTAAAAAAATCAAGTAATGCATCTTAATGTGCAATCTCTTTCAAATAAAATAGAATTTTTCGAGGCAGCATGTGATCTAGATCAAATAGATCCTTTTTGCTTTTCAGAACATTGGCTATCTCTTAATCATCTAAACATACGCCAAATTCGTAGTTTTCACCTTGCAGAATCATATTGTAAAGCGAGGGAATTAAATAAAGGACCTGCTTGACCCTTTTGACAGAATTCAATTTATATGCAGTTGAAAACGTTTTTGAAATAAGTCCTACATCATACTATCTTACTTTGCATCTACAGACCTCCAACAATGCGAACTTTGGATAAATTTATTTTCTTAGAAAATCTAGAGATAACTGAACAAAATTTGTAATCTGTCTTTTAAATCCATTGTTATATGTGCAGATTTCAATATTGATTTACTGAGCGAATCCCTCAAAAAAGAACAGTTCCTCAATTTACTGCATTCTTTAAATTTAGATATTACATTGAATGTACCTACACGGAATACATTTAAATCACAAAAAGCAATAGATAATATTATAATTTAAAAACCCACTACTAGATATGAAATAAAAACTACCAATCTAGGTTACAGTGACCTCGAAGCACAAATTCTTACAATTACTAATAACATGAACACTGACACAATAAATAATACACGCGTGTGTAGAGCATTCACTAAAGAGACACAGTTTATAACGCTGTTGACACAAATGAAAAATATAATTTATTTTTCTCAAAGCTTTAATTTCACTTTAACGCGTGCTTTCCCCTTGAAAAGTGAAAATTAACATTTCACGAAAAAATACTTGGCTCACACAAGAAATTAACACATCGTGGAAAAACAAACATACGTTTTACTTTTTTCTAAACATCATAACGCATCATCCGGTTTCCATATCTACTTCTGAGAATACAAAAGAATTTTAAGGAAAATAATAGTTCAGGTAAAAATAATGAATAATAATCAGGATGTTTTGAACGGTAGTAACAAAACTAAAGCTGTGAGGAATATCGTAAATAATACGACCACATCACCTCGGCACTTAGTGGAGAATGTTTAAAGGATAATAAAAGCGAAGAAAGTAATCCGGAAAAAGTGGCAAATATCTTCAACCAATGTAGAATTGCGGCTGAACTCGCGCAGGGACTAAAACCACAAAATTCAACATCATTCCCTTCCCAAAAACTTTTCGACACTATGTTTATTTGCGAAATTTCTTCTAACAAAATCTGAGAATTGTCGGTGAAGTAAAAAATAAATATTCATCTGGTTTAGATGAATTTCGAGATTGTTTTTTGAGAACTTGTGTACCTGCGTTTATACTACCCGTTAGCTCACATTTTCAATGCTTCTTTATGTACAGGAATATTTCCAGATATATTCAAAACAGCAAAAATTAAGCCAGTTTTTAAAAAAAGGAAAGAAAACAAAATTCAAAATTACCAACTAATTTCTTTTTTGTCAGGTTTCTCAAAAATATTAGAGGCTTTTCTAACGCAAATGGAAATTTTTCTCAGGAAAAACGAAGCGTTTTCAGATTCGCAACCCGTTTCTAGAAAATCAAAATCTACCCAAACTGCCATTTTTTCATTTCTTAAAGATGTGGCTTCATCAATAGACCAAAATGAAGCACCCATTGGAATGTTTTGAGATCTTTCGAAAGCTTTTGACGTTATTGATCATAACATATTGCTATCAAAATTACATTCTTGTGGAATTCGTGGTAATATTCTAGACTGGAAAACTTCGTACCTTAAGCGTCGATCTCACGAGTAGAAATACCGAACTGGCACGAAAGGACATTATTTACTTATTTAACAATGCTGTAACACCTTTTTTGTATTACAGCATTATAAAAGAACCTTTTCTTTAGCAAGAAATCATTCATAATCGGGCATTTTACGGCACAAATGATGACGTATTAGATTTTATGTCACGAATGATTGCGTCATCACACATTCAGCCAATCGTAGCGAGAGAATCGGGGGGAGGTAAAGCTAAACGGAGCAGCCGACCACCGTTTACTCGCACAAATGTCAAATACCCGAGTTCTCACAGGGAATTGTTTTCGCAAAATTAAGTTTGATTCTCTTATAAATGTATAATGCTGTGTTACAAAAAAAATATAGTATGCAACTCGTTTATAATGTTGCTTTATTACATTCGTACAAATTTGAAAACTCGATCGTTTTCAAAACATATACTCATGTAGTAAAGCTTAACATTATAAACTAACTGAATAAACTACTATTATCAGGAAAGTGTAATTGTCGTTTACTGCGTATGAAGGACCACGACGCACAAAGGACTATGACGTCACAAAGATGACGTTCAAGTTCCCTATTGGATGAAACCGTTAGCAGCTGATTTCCTGCCTGGGACGATTAGAAAAACCGCTTTAGACACTCCCCTCAAGAGAACAATTTGATTCGTGAGGGAGTAAATAATGTGTTATTATACCGTGAACATTTTGTTTGTTTGGCAGCGGAGTTTGGTGGGGTGGCCGCTACGGAAGCTTGAAATTATGTGTGAGTTATCCGCGACGAGTTTCATGACCGCAACCGGTGATAAAAATATATGTTAACGATAAACAGCTTGTACACTTCATCCGACGTGTAATATTATGAACTTTTCTCGTTCACCACTTCACATCTCGGTTTTCGATGATCTGGTTTCAACCTAGCGACGTTTGTGACCATATGACGGACCTTTCCCTTTCTGTTGAAATGCCTATTAGACAGTTAACACTGCTTATTTAATATACTATAACAAACATTTTGCAGTGTATATCGAAAGGGGTACTTGCATTTCTTCCAAGTTCTGAGAATTTTAAAATGTTCAGCGGAAAATAACCTCTGTCCAGTCTTATTATAAGAAAATCCTTTTTTAATACAGAATATAGATTATTTTTAATGTTAGCATGGTTTATGCAAACATCTTAATACAAGATCCTACCACTCTATTCTACCAAATCTAATTATGCGTTAAGGCATGGAAATCCCGGAAAGATTCTGCATGAACTTCTCCAAAATATCAGCGACACATGCTTTTTTTAAAAGTGCAAATGTCATTATTCAGGTATTTACAAACGTTTGAACTGTAGTAAGCTTACATGAAAACGTATTTGCATGGAAATACGGTTTTCCATCTCTCACGTGACTAAAACGGCGGCTATTGTTGGTTACAATTTCTGACTTGACAGCTGGGGTGGGGAGAGCGATGTTGTCACTTTCTCGACGATAGACACGTGGTCATCTGTGCATCAGAACAACTATCGAGACATTCTGTTTACTTTAATAATAAAAATTGTTAGAGACACTTGTTCATTTCACTAATGACTATTACACAAATTTACTGCATTTTATGCAGTATTTCCTTATTTATACTAATTCTGTCGATGAAAGGAATAACGGAATATTTTTTACACCAAGCGCACAAGGTCCATGAATAATATGAACAGTGAGACGCATTTCTGAAAGGAAAATCCATAGTGTGATGAAAGATTTATTAGAGTAACCGTATAGCATTATTCTACAAAATAACTTTTACTGATTGTACAAATGCGGTTCTTTCTATTTTGCAAGACCATTGTATGGAATTTTATTTAAGAGAGGTTTTGTTTTTAACATTTTAAATTAAATAGTTACCTACATAATTTAGAAATTTAAAACAAAACACTTTTCCTAACTATTTTATATCACACTTCTGAATGTTTAAAAAATATTCGGATATTGAATGTCAGATTTAATTCCAGCAAACCATACTTAATTGATAAGTGATTCCTTTTAAATAGTTTCGGTACATGTTGAATTACCGTATTTGAATATTTAATTCCTAATTGAAAAAAGTGCATGCACCTCATAATGTTTACGGTGCTCTTGCCCACATGGCGCTCGGCGGACATTAACTTTCAGTTCAGTCGCGGTGTTTTTCTTCTTCTCCGAATCGCTGTGCAGATTTGATTTTTAAACATCGGCCACTCTCCACCGACGTCTGAAGCCTCTGATGAGAACTAAATTCCCTCTCCTTGTCAGTCGGTAAATGTCGAAATGACAGGAATTTTATACTCGGATTTAAATACAATGGCACTTTAAGGTCACGAGATGGACTGAGAGGTACGTTGGGGCTTAATGTTTTGGTATTGGAGCTCCCTTAAATCGAAGTATAGTCGGGCAATATGAATATCATTGTTTCGAGAAGAAAACATTTGGGGGTATCCTGCTACTTTTGTGAACCATCCTAAACCAGGGCGTGTGAGAGGCTAACGTATGTTTCAAACTCCAATGACTGTCTAGCAACTGACTTCACACTCATTTTGTAATACGTTTCCAGGAGAAAGATCCCTTGGCACCGGACCTTCAGGCAGATGTTGCAAGTGTGGAAGTGATGCCGATCAAATTGCCTGAAATAAAAAAGGAGCCTCCCGATGTTCCTGAACAGGTTTGTCATGATACTTTTTATTATTGTCTCTCTTTTTGTACTCTAGTTCGTACTTCGGTCTGAATTTGGCCGACTTCGTAACATAGAACTGACACTTTTTACCGGATGGTTCTGGAAAGATGAGGTAGTTGGTCTACGGCTTCCAAGACACAGTTGAAAACACGTGTCTTCAGCGGAATTCGAACCCACAATCCACAAACATCCTCGAAGCAGATTCCGCCGAGCCATCAGCGTCATTTATTTAATCCTAAATTCACAACCAGGAGTCATTTTGACTCTCGTCGTAATTGAAATGCGTAATCGTCAAGTGGTGACGAACCTGCATTCCTGCAGTCCTTCCATTAGTTACCCATGAGTCTTTGTAAAGAATATTCGCGATTTTCCATTCTTTTTATTACGCTGCGTAAAACTCTGGGAGTAATTTTGACTTCCTGTTGGTTAAATCCTAATATTTTTTAAGGCAGTGCAAAAATGTTTAGATTATGTAATGAAGACGAGATTTCCAAATTATTGGAAGATAAATTTTCTGATGATGTTAAGAAGACATTTTGTCAGACTCGGATGATACTGTTTGAGATCCGAATTTGTTTTCAACGAGAGCTTTCGAATGCTAGGTCAGCAATGTTTTTGTCCCTTTGTTTATATTCTAAGTTTTTGTTTTGTTAAATGTATTAATAAGTAGTTCATATTATACTGTTGTTTTGTTTGTTAAATATTCATATTTCTAGTCACGTTTGATGTGGGAGTCAAAATGACTGCGCGTTTTGAATATGCACAAATAACCATAGGTCGTGAATCTAGGGTTAGACCGATTTTATAACGGACCCTTTTAGTTACGAATTGTTATTAACAGGGAAGTAACCTGTCCCCCTTAAATGGTCTTTTAGTAGCGAATTGTGGGCTATTTTCTCCGTTAACTGAAAATCCTTTAGGTCACTTGTGAAGTTAAATCTTATCACCTATCTTTTAGGAATTATGAGGTTTGGGGAGTATAATATAAATTCTGTGAACCCTGTTTGCATACTAAATGCCTATTTAATGAAAGTGCCCAAATGTTGCGTGTATTCATAAAATTCTTTTATAAATTTCATAAGACGTTGGGTGTCATTTAATATAACATGAATATTCTAAGTCGTAGACTTCCGCAGAATAAAACAGAGAGCAGTGACAAACTACATTTCTGAGCTTCCTTTTTCATTAAACTTCTTGTATTTACATACGACACATCCTGTAGTAAAGAAATAAAACATACTACAAGGAGAAAACAATTATAAATTTAATGATATGGCATGATTAATAAATACAAATGATTTATGTTGTACAATTTACGGGGTTGCCAGGTGGTTTGGAAAGTTTCTTTTCGGTTATTAATAATTCGTTTATCAATAAAATGCTATTTATTGTAGCGCTACGAGGCGCCATTCCGAAATTTTCAGGGGCGTCACCCTTCTGTATACGCCGTATACTATACGGTCTAAGTCGTTTCAGCAGAGTGCAGACAAGTTGAACTTCTATCAATATTATTTTGTTGCATTTTACCATCAGGGCGAGGATATTTCTGTTTGTATAGTCGTGTAAAATCTGTGTGTATGTGGGGGGAGGGGGAATTGAAGCGTTGTAAGTGTTTAGCGTGGCCAGGAATTTGATTCAGCTAAAGGGCAGTATTTTTAGAAGCGCGTATGAGAGCCTTTTCTGCCCGAAAAGCCAGGAAGAGCTGCGGCGCGCGCGTAGTTTTGAGAGATATTGACTCGTTTTTTCTGCCTATGTAGAAAGTGATTTACTGCCCAGCGAGAGACTCTGGGCTGGGAAGAAAATAAAGAGAGAAAAAAAAAAAGACTCGTAATGGCAAAGCTTATCTCGTAGGTCAAGCGTCTCCTAATGGGAAGGGGAGTCGACAGAAAATGCATACGAAGTATGTAATAGTAGAGTATAATTGTATTCAAATAAGATTCGTTGCGTAAGATGTTAATTGTTTATTTTCGTCATATTTACCGAGTGGTTGTCGAACCAAGATCGGACGAAAAGGAAGATTAAGAACATTTACAAATGTTTATTTCCTCTAGAGTGGCTGTACGTTAAACAGTTCATTTTTAAAATGTTTCAGTCCCTTTTTTAAATTCAGGAGAGCCACAATAAATAATTCTTAATATTTTATCACTTAATTGTATTGTTACATCCGCCTTTTCGGGGACTGTTCTGCTTCCCTCATCAGGTACAATTGAAAATTTATTTATAAAATTAGTTCAGAATGACGAAGACAAACAGTGATTTTCACTATATTCTTAAAGGAAGGAAGAACAAAAATTACAAAAATAAATAAGAAAACCTACACCCAATTCAATGAAAGCTCACCTGTTATTACATAATTGAAAACCAAATAGCATATATACAAAATATATTTCAGACTTTTATCTTATATAGAGCAATTTTTAGTAGAATGAAACGTTTTGGTAAAATGAATTTTTAGTAGAATGAAAAGGTTCTGTGGTCGTTGCTATGGAACCTAATAAACTTTCCTTCCTCCATTCCTTCGTTTGGAGTTGGCTAACTTGTAAATGGCTTCGACTCTTTCTGTGTTCTCGTCCTACGAAAATATAGTGCGCCAGGAGAAATAATTGAAATTAGGAAGTTCCAAACTATGTGCTCTTCTGTGAAAATTCCTATGTTTTTATAAACATTACATTGAATTTGTTTTTTATGTGATAAGTATTATGTTTGTTTTAAAATCAAGTTCTGAATGTGAAATGCGTACTTTTGACGATGCACGTTTTTGCGACTTCTGAGTTGTAAAGTGGGGAGCGTTTCGTGGCCACGTGCTTTGCTTTTTTAGATTTAATTTTTATATAATTATGACACGATTGTGAAAATTAAACAAAATTTGTAGACTTTTGTCCAGTGATGTCTTCGCGAGAGCCATAAATACACACTACGAAGAGGTGTTGCTAAACTGCTGCCGCGGCGGAGGGATACTTCTCTGAATCACACGTGATGGTCGCTTGTTTAGCGAACTGTCACTTTGACCCATTCTTATAAAAATCGCTCTATCAATTGCATATTCGTGGAGCTTGGCAGTTGGGCCTCGTCAGAGGCTGCGTTGCCGTGCGTCTCTCAACTTGCCTCGTGCGCGCCTCATGTTCGTTTGCGGGCAGTTATAAGCGAATACCAGATTTCTGTCATAAACGTTTGACATTTTTTTCAGTCCGATACTTATTCAGTCTAATACTTTTAATGCGGTGAAATGTTGATGTTGGCGCATCATAAATGCATGGCAGAAGCGCTCCGTGGTTACTCTCCTCCATTTATTCATTCCTAGGGAGTGGCATTAAGGGAAGATTACGTATTTGGAAAGGCCGCTATTTTTCACTAGGAAACCACTATCGGTATCACCACGTGTCTTTTAAGGTGGTTGGAGCGAGATATTCCCTAGTAGATAGAGAGACCATAGTACGTTCAAAATTAGTTATTTTCGAGATGCGTATTGTGAGACCTACATAAACCAAATAAGGAATGTTATGCTAAGTTTTATTTAATTGTTCGAATTAATTTAGTTTAATAGCAGTAAAATAAAAATATTTTAATGTCCCATAAAGAGCTACCGTTGACTAGTTTCTTAACTAGTACCAACAGATGGCGGCGATGGTGTAACGGTCAGCGTATCGGACTGTTATACCCAGTTCAAACGGTGGGTTCAAACCCGATGAAAGCCGGGCGAAAAAATCCTTCGTACTCCTTCCTTCAGAGGGGAAGTAAAGCCGGCTCACCCATGTTAGTAGATTTATTTGCATGTAAAAGATCCTCAAGCCTAAATGACCTGAGCTAAATTCAAATCGCCTGTTTCTCGCCCAAGATATACCTTCTTTCTCTGCTAGTTGGTGAAAGGAGCGTAGCGACATTACTGTGGTCAGACGGAAGAGCAGGCCCGAGTCTCGCCATGTAAAATAAGGTATCAATTCAATTCAATGCAATTCAACAGATCGCGTGGCTAAGAATGAAAAATTGAAGCATACGATCGAACATAAAAAAGCACTATTACACAATTAGTGAGAGCAAAATCATAAAAAGTAACATTATAAACACATATCTATATATTTTTGTACAGGGATTGCTAATAATGGCGAAATTTTCCATGTTTGAGTGAGGCGAAAAGCCTAGTAAATTGGGCAAAGCCGTAATGTCCTTGAGATTGGCATGACTGCTCAGGGCTCATGCTGCTTCAAGTTTCGTTGTTTTGAATCACTTTGAATACTGTTCGTTGCCTGGTCAACACGCGGTAATATCACAATCTGAGCGAATTGGCGGAAGATTTATTTCCAAAGCGGAATTTGAGAGAAAACGAAATAATTCCCCCATATATATATATATATATAATATATATATATAATATATATATATATATATATATATTATATATATATATAATATAACATAACATAATATAAGGCACCGCTGGAAATAATATGGCACATTGTATTGCAAAAATAGTTTTAAAAAATTTCAATCAAACTATTAAAACATTAACAAAACATTAACAAAATATAATAACAGAAATATATATATATATATATATTATATACTATATATATATATATATAGTATTATATATATATATATATATATATTTCTGTTATTCCCCTACTTTATTTTTGCTTAGTTAATTAAACTTCATGATCAATTTTTAATGTTATAATAGTTTTGATTGAAATTTTAAAACTATTTTTGCAATACAATGCGCCATATTATTTCCAGCGGTGCGGTTAAATAATTCATAGAAACTATTTGCAGGTTTTCAGTATAATTTTATGTCAGGTTATGATATTGATTTAGATTATTGTGTAAAGAACATATAAAGCTGATAAAATGAAAATACAGCATCAGATAATTCTGAAAGCTGTATTATTGAGATATTCAATAATAAAATTATAACATTGTTGGAGATAAAATATTCAAAAGAGATATCCAAGTGGCTTAGTCTTTTGTAATCATTTGTCTTGATGTTGCACTCAAAATGAAAAAAAAAGGTTTAAATGTTTTGAAAATACATGAGAATGATTCAAAATGCATTACTACTGTTGAGGAAATGCGAACATTTAGTTCAAATACAGTGCTGAAAAGAAAAGGAGTTTTTATTAAATACTAAAACTACCAAAGGATGAATATATATCATTCCTCTTACAATTTCAATAAAACATAATTATTAATTACAAATGTAATTATTAAATTTGTCCACGTGAATTTAAATATTGTAGACCTTCAAGCACAAAACTATAGTCGGCACTCCTTCAGAAAAGTCTTTAAAACTAAAAAAAACTAATTATGATAGAATAAATCTCTGCTCCAATACAGATGTAAATTAACAAATTACAACTGCTTTCAAAGTAGAAATTGTTTTTTAAATTTCTCATTTACAAATACATGCTCGGTTTCTTATTGTTACATTCAATTCAATCAAACATTGTTGTTCAGTGAACTATTTGATTAATGCTTATTCAGATAAAAACATTTTATGAAGTTTTTAATATTTATTTTAAAATATTCGGGCCCGGGATGGGAGTTCCAAGCCTAATTTTGCTAGGAGGAAATCCAGCTCTGCATTCACCTATACTTTGAAAGGTTATTAACACCAGCAAAACAATATTTTATCATTGCAACACATTTGAAGGCACTAAACTATTTCTACTGAATTGAATGCCCTCTCAGTAGCTCTACAGATTGAGGTGCTGATCTATGCTAAAGATTTTTGCTTTGAGTTCTGCGTAAGCATCTGTGGTGCAAAAGACAATGACAATCCACTGTGTATCTCCATAATAAAGAGAATATGAATAATTTTCGAATAATTGAATAAATAATCATTATTCAGAAGAAAAAAAAACCTGACGTAGGGCATAATACAAAATAATAATACAGTACTGAATGTGTAAAAAATTCTATGAACTCTCAAGATCACCCATTTTCTCATAGGGTGTAGTATAAAAGTGAGTCATTGAGAATATTAATTGAATTAAGAATTTCATTCAGATCGCACTAATCATTATATCCATCAAATTCCAGTTTTCTGAATATCTGGTTTCTATCAAACGCAATGTTTGCCAAGAGTTAGGCTATTTTAACTGCTCCCAGAAGATCCAGAGGAATGTACGAACTCTGCAAGGTCTTGTTACTCGATTTGAATGAAGGGCGTTGAGCGCGCGGTGTTGCCGAGATGCGCGTCACTGTCCCGACCCTTTAGAAAGCGCGCGAACGTCTCCCTTTGGACTGATTTAGGCTTATAATTTTGCAAAATTCTCCAATTTGAAAGGTAGATTTCCTTCAACTTGCGCATGTTAATTGTTCGAGATGCTAGCTATCAGCAGAATGGTGTTTAAAAACATGTTCAACAGTTTATTTTCTCACAATTTTACAATTTCTGGTCATATCTGTCAATTCATCATAAGAGCCCATGTTAAAACAGCAAACTTAACGGTCTCGTTACGCAAAAACGTGACCGTAAAACCGATTCAAACTGTCAGAACATTGAAGAATCTCTCATCTTTCGATTAATACAATAAAAAAGGCATGTTAAACAATAACACTTAACTCTAACCACCTTAAATGTCAAGCACAAAAAGTTTGGTACGACGTTTAATGAGGACTTTTTTCCACATTACGTTCTCTATTTTTTGTCATAAAATAGTGTACCCTTATTCAAAAGATTTATGATGAAACGGTACGTAATCTAAAGCTATACTGTCTAAGAGGATAGGAAAAATTGTAAGAAAATGTAGAATTTAATTGTAATTCTTTTTCACCCCTCCCTGCTTGTCCTCTGGTTTTTGGAAGCAGACTTGCCAATCCTACCCAAACTCTGGTAGGGGTATATATGAAAAAGGCGGGCTGCTAATTTGCCTAACTGATCTTCAGCGACATCACGCGGTCAATGGGAGAACCTTTTTTGAATTTGAATTGAATTTGCCTTATTTTACGTGACGAGACTCGGGCCATCAGGCCCGCTCTTCCGTCTGACCACGCAAATTTCGCTACGCTCCTTTCACTAACTAGCAGAGAAAGGAGGTATTTCTTGGGCGAGAAACAGGAATTTGGAACAGGCGAACAGGTCATTTAGGCTTGAGGATCTTTTACATGCAAGTAAATCTACTAACATGGCTTTACTTCACCTCCGAAGGAAGGCGTACGAAGGATTTTTTCGCCCTTAAAAATCCACGGCTTAGGTACAACAGTCCAGTACGCTAACCGTTACACCATCGCTCGTTTCAACACCATCTACGCTTCCGTTCACACTCTGAAGTGCAGCTGCCGTTCAACTGCATCTACGCGCGTCGTTATTGGCCCAAAAGAAGCAGAGATACGTTCCTTCATTCAACTCTTGATGTCGGTGAATATAAGTGTGGCTGATTAGCTGCCGACCCCTACCAAGCTTACAACTAAATCGGGACGGGCTAACAAAAACTAAATTGATTAAATTTAGTTGTAAATTAAGTTTAGCTTAAATTTTACGATACGCTCTTCTGTGTCTCTAATGGAAAATCAACAAGACCTTTATAATGAAAGTTGCTATCGTGGCTCAGTGGCAAAGTCGCTTGCCTTTCACCACTAAGGTTCCGGTTTCGATTCCCGTAGAATCCCCGTAGAACCTTATGTGAAATGCAAGCCTTATGAGAAATGTTAAGACGAAACGAGTCTGCATGTTTCACAGGGGCTAGCCCCAGCTCTGCGAAGCGTCCTCAACCTTCCCCCACTCCTTATTTCTTCCCAATTCAATTCTGTCGGATAGGGAGCATGAGAGATGCGAGCGCGAAGACGCTATCTATCGGCGATTCCTTGACTTGACTACGACTTGTAATACCTTTCGCTGCAGGTGTCGTGCTACTAGCAGCGATTGCAGGCAATTACAAATGCTTCCAGTACAGGATGCAAAACTATTGAGTTCGCAGGGAAGCTAAGTTCCCTGGAGGAGCGTGGTGGTGAGCGAGGTTTCAAGTACAGAGACCAAGTCCGATGAAGTATGAGTTGAATTGAAAAGAGAGCTGCAGAGCAGCGTGAAGTTGACACAGCAAAGTCTCTAGGCTGTCTGTTCGATATCAACGCTAGAGGATCCTTATATGGGAAACAGGGAGATTTACGAGGCCATTACGCCACCTCCGCCAGAACTCGCAATGCCCTGGAACGCAAATAAACTGACATAACTGTCAGATGACTTTGCCGCTAATCGAAAACTCACAAGTTCCCCAAACATTTCTGTTTCCACGTCTGGATCGTGTTAGCGTTGACGGCGTTGTTGGGGAGCCCAATCACCCATGACATTAGGCAGGCGCCTGCTCGCAGACGCGACCCTAATTTAAACATGTTTGAAGGGTGATATTTCTTTCACGTACAGTTTGAAAGTAATATTCATTGCTCTTCTTAAGCAATGCGTACTTCATATGTACGTAGGTGCATTTACCATTACAGACTACCCAGCGGCTCATAGAGGGTGATAACGGATTACTCCAATTAAAAGACCCACGATTCGTCCAACACTCCTTAAGGAGATAGGAGACGCGTTGCGTCTATATGGACGTAACAAAAAAATAGTATTAAAGGGGGAAAATATTCAGTTTAGTTAGACCAGAGCACGTACATTTTAAATGTACAATTAGAGTTAGTTATCAAGAAAACCCCCGACTGCTTAAGCCTTAAGTCAGTAGCTCAATGTATTTAATGTATAAAAAGTAAATTCCGGCCAGCAAAGATGTACTGTGGAATGGCAAGTGCACGGAGAAGCAGCGCTGTTCCGAACGCTCCTGGAGACCCTGAGGGTGGTCGGAGCGAGCGGTCGGGGGGTGGGGGTGGGGGCGGATCGGCTGGGCATCTGGCGCGCAGACGCCTCCGCCGCCTCCTCGCGTGGGCCTCCCGGGCGGCCAGCGGCCGCACAGTGGGATCAACCCGTAAACAACTCGCAACAATGATGCACCGAAGGAGCTCGGGACATCGACTGATGTTACCGTAGGGGCCAAGGATTTCTTTCTTTCTTTACTTACTTATTTTTTATTTATTTATTTATTTATTTATTTATCTATTTATTTATCTATTTATTTATTTATCTATTTACTTATTTATATTTAGTCTAAAACAGTAAAAGCTATGTGACGTTTGGAAGAGAAAATTAACTGCGAACGTTTTCTTGAGTTCCAGAACCCCTTCCCAACATTTGAACAATAAACAGTTAAAATATTAATAAAGTTAATAATAATAGTAAAATACGTATTTGCATCTGCAAACCTACTCTAGATTCGATTCCTCTGTATTGGCAACAAAATAGCAACTCATCCCCCAGCTCTACTCTTACCACTACCACCATTACAAACAAAAGGAGAGTTCAACAAAACATGTGCATAGTGAAGCTACATTTTGTCCAGAGCAAAACAAGGGACCAATCCAGGATTTGCTCAATGGATCAGGGAAACTGGACTATCACCTGATCGAGATGACCGTCATTGACCCTGAAGCTGAAGTACATTATTTGTTACAGACAAGTTGTCTTTTTTAATTATACACTAAAATTGTAAGTTAATACATTTTATATCATAGTTGTTTTTTTGTTTGTTTTTTTGTTTTTTTATGTTCAGTATAGTCTCTAATTGTATAAAAGCAGTTTTGCAGCAGAAAAGATTTTACTTTTAACTTAATTTGTGTACAGACTTCAATTGTTTAATGTCGTCTGGGTATGCATTGTAAAGTAACGTACATGTATTGTATGTGGATTTCTAGTAGTGAGCTATTGATACAGATACTTGCTGAACGTGATTTCTGCGACGTATGTTGTAATAATAAATATCAGTATTGCATGAAAATATAATCCCACCGTTAAGTAAGTCAGTTTTGACAAACACTACAGATTCGTAAATAGACAAGGCAACGGTAAGATTTTCAGTTCACCTAAGAGAGGCTTGGAGGGATCACGTGGATGGCATTTTTTCACTGTGCAAATCATTTTCATTTGCGACGTAAAGGTCCGGGTACTACAGGATTATCCTGCTTCCCCAGCATATTATGCCGCATCTCAGGCGGGAATGTACGTTTGGAAGAGAAGAAAAAAGAAAAGGAAAAAAAGAAGAAGAAATAAAAAACGCAAAAAGCCGCATGAAGGCTGTCAGAATTTGAAAGAATCCTGAATGCGTAACATAATGGACTTAATTTAGTATTTTATTCTGTTATATATACATTCCATTTGAGATTTGACTGAATCGAGAGACCTAAAAATGTTGTTACCTTAACATCAGCGAAGTGCTTATTGTTTATTTTCAATAGAGCGTGCGATTGGAAATGCAAAAATGCATTGAAACAGTTTTTCTTTCCTTAACTATTAATTTGCTATTATGAAACCAATTTGAAACTTGAAAGAGAAGTGTTCTTCCATTTTTAATAGATGAAGGCATATCGTTTACGTATAACAGAAAGATAATAGAACCTAAGATCGAACATTGCGGGACCCGTGCTCAGTTAGCAGAGAATTAGAAGTAAAAGTAAATAATGTCCTTTCGTGCCAGTAAGGTATTTCTACTATCGATCGTACATCGATGCTTAGGGTACAGGGTTACCCAGTCTAGGGCAATACAACGAATTCCATGTGAAGTTTATTTTGAGAGCAGGATGCTATGGTCAATAACGTCAAAACTTTTCGAAAGATCTCAAAATATTCCAAGGGGTGCTTCATTTTGAATGAATTGATGAAGCAACATCTTTAAGAAAAGAAAAAATGGCAGTTCCCGTAGATTTTGATTTTCTAGAAACGGGTTGCGAGTCTGAAAACTCATCGTTTTTCCCGAGAAAAGTTTCCATTTGCGTGTAGGAAAGCCTCTCTAATGTTTTTGAGAAAACTGGCAAAAGAGAAATTGGCAGGTAATTTTGAATTTCATGTGTGTTCCCTTTTTTAAAGTGTCTATATTTTTGCTCTGTGAATTCATGTGAATTCGCTGTGGCCGCGAACAACATAAATTAATATTGATCTATTTACAGTTTCATAGGCAATAGTGGTTTTAAATGGCAAGAATCTCTGAATGATACTCAGATGCCTCCTGGATCCTTATTTCCCTGCTTACATTGCGCGCAACAGTATTGTAAGGCTGCGGGCGCGCCCTTTTCAAACTGCGTCACGCTCCATCACGCGGGCTAGCACAGGCGTTTTCTTGATGTGTGGGCATGTGGGACGAACTTGGGCACTTGCGTTCGCCACAATAAACTAATAATTTTATTTACGACTTGGTACTTTTATGTAGAACGTGAATACATTGAATACATGTCAGAAAGTTGTTTTGCTTGAAGTTTTTGAATTTTAAATAATATATCTATTTTTCAAGCTTTGTTTAAGAGTTTTTCAAATGGTTGTTGAAGTGTAAGACAGAAATTGGCATATTATAAGATTACATAGCCGTTAACAATACGGCGAGAAAGTATGTTGTGTTGGAGCACCACTAATGTTTTTGGATTCAAGTTAGGCATGCCAAAGGGCCTATTTATTAAATACACAATTAGATTAAGCTAAAAGTAGTTAGTTTTAGTTAGATGTTAAGAACCCCCTTCTTTTTTGCTTCTTAAGCCGTTAGGCAACCGTTAGAAAAGATACAATTCTAGTTGCGGGATGTCGAATTTTTGACATTTCACTTCGCAGCTGAGTGGAATTTAACGAATGTGTGGAGGGGATATCTAGCGGTCGATTTGTCTGAGCGGAACCCACTTTTTGTTTGGATTTTCCGCATGTCTCGTAGCACTTCGTCCTTCGTCGGCGGAAGCTCGTGTCTGTACTCGTAATATCGGGGACCGCGACGCTGCAATGCCTCCCCTCCTCCTCCTCTCGATGAGCCTGCGCGCCGACGACACTGAGCAAGCCATCGCCAGTGGCAAACAGAAGACGCAATTAAACTTCACCCATTAAAACGATAATAAACAGTCACAGTTCACTACAATACGATACTGGTCTCAGCAATGTAGAAAACTATAATAAAGCCCTCGGATACTTAAGCCTGTCCCATATGGGCTATAGCCGCCAATACAAATATTTCCTGATCCCAAATGATACAAAACCAATTCCTGAGATCCATAACTAACGCCCCATGGTTCATTTCCAATCAGCTTTACAAGGAATTCAACGTTACATTATTAGATCACATCGCAAAACTTGCTACAAACTTCTATCAAATCATACATCAAATACCAGCACTCACAGAATTAAGACACAGAAAATTCAATCTATAGAACCTTAATTCAAAATGAATATCCTTTCCATGTATTCCAAATCAAATGCTACAATCCTGCTTAGAGGACCTATAGTGAGAGGCCTCCCCAAAACATACTATGAAATTTTAGATTTTTTTTCTTTTCTTTTGTCCCCTTCACTCTGGAGAAGAGGAATTTATTTACTTTACATTTTTATATTGAACTGCTGCTTTGCGGCTTAAGCCCTAGAAGAGCGGCTTTTTCTTACAGCTAAGTTTTACATTCTAATCCTAAAGTTAACTTGCACTTTGGCATTACTAACTTGCACAAATATCAGTTTTGTTAATACTATAATACTACAGAATTGTTACTTTATGGGTGAGATATTTTATTTTTTATTTTTCTCTACACTCGCACATCATTCATACTTGTTTCATTTTATACATATCCATTCATTCTTCCCATTCATTCGCACTTCACTAACTACGCACTTTTCGCCACGGCACTGACTTGACTCAGTGTCCATGGCGCTGGGGCCCATTAGAAGGCGTGGCAGGTGGGGCGCGGCGTCGCGTTCCCCGCGCGCCCTTCGGCCGATGGCAAGTCTTCCCCCTCGCGTTCGGCTGACTCCGCTCGCTCGCAAAAGGCAGCAAGCGTGTCGTGGGGCAGTGCGCTTCGGACACGCTTCGCGTCACTTCCGTGACCTTTTTGTAAACGGACATAACCGTGTCAGTGAACAAGTTCACCGTAGATTCTATATCCATGTTTGTCACCAGCGGTCTCTGCTCAAGCAAATCGCTCACTTGAGCTTGAAAACCGACCCAGTCAGTGTCGCGCGTTGTTCGCATTCTTTGCTGGCGTGCTGCGACAGATGCCACCACAACTTTACCGGATTGTGATCGGAGTCCAGTTCGGGTAGTGACGAAGGTACATCGCCATCAACCGCCTTCGCGATCGGAAAATCGATAACACCCGGTCGCTTGCGCGTTCCGCGCTGGTCTGTCGGGAAATATGTGGGACGTTTCGGTGCGCATACACATCGTCGCTGCTAGAGTGGCTAGATTGGTGCCGTTCCTGTTGGAACCTAAGCATCCCCATGACCAGTGTCTTGCATTACCAAGTTGCGAACCTTGGTGTCGAGTGCGAGAGTTGCTTCAATCTCAGACTTGAGAGTTTGATCTGGGCAGTAGCAGACACGACAAGGAGTCGTTTGCTTCCCACCCAGATGTGCGCTCCAACAGCTTCAAGTGATGTCAGCATTAGGGTCGAGAGGGTTGCCTGAAGCCGAGGGATGTCGGGGCGAATGTCCAATGCGACTCCGCCTCCCAATCTGCCTTCGCGGTCGCTCCGGTATGTTGCGAATCCTTGAATTCGGAAGTCGCTCCGGGCGTTAACCACGTCTCCTGTATCGCCATGATATCGAGATCATACTTTCGAATAAACTCGCCTATTTGCTGGGCTTTATGCAGTGTGATACGCGCATTCCCGGTGCATGCAGGTAGATTCTGGGCGTCTCCTAGTGGTTTGCGCCATCTTCGGGGAGAAGAGTTGCCAGTTGTGCAAGCATTGCCAGAAACTGGCTTCTGGAGAACGCTGCAGGGGCGGCCGCGGGTGGAGCGCTGGTCCGCGACTCCACCGCACCGGTTGCGTCCCGCGACACGGGGGCCAGAGCGGCGTTTTCCTCTGCCGCTGACCAGGCCTGTCCCTTTACTTTCCTCCGGGCTGCACGCCCTGATTTCGGACATAAGTGCCTGTGATCTGACCCCCGGCCGTTCTCACCCGTTAATCGTCTGAGGGAACGACCGGAGACTAAATAGTTGGCAGCCGGAGTACGAGCTTCAT
>BOPP01000149.1:3220278-3256444 GCA_017312745.1 Gryllus bimaculatus | reverse complement strand
TCGCTCAGGCTCCGGGCGAAAGGCGCAGGCCCGCGGGTCTATGCGCCTGGCGTTCGGGTCGGCCAGAGGAGAGGAGCGGCAGGGGCACATCCGCACCTTCGACCGCTCGTCTCGAAGTTGAAAGCGGTGCTCGCAGGCGATTCCTTTCGCGATCGCTAGGTCGATAATCCCGGATTTCCAGTCGACGGGTACATCGAATTTTAGAATAAGTAATATAAAATTACATACGAAAAATTGAAATAAATATAATTGAATAAAAATGTTTAAGAAATACCAATTGAAGTGCAGTACAGGGAGTGAATGTACTGAATGAAGTGCAAAATAAATGCTGAATGTAAATGAACAATGAATCTTGCGTGAATGGGGGGCAAATGAAATGATCAAAATTCATATTATTCATCAATCGATAGAATTGAGGAGAAAAAAAATCGTAATTATTGAGGTATAAGGCCCCTTTCCCACGGCGCGCGGGCCGCGGCGCGCTTCGCAAGTAGCGCGGCGCGTAGCAGAGCATTAGATTTTGAATGGAGGCCTTCCCACGTGCAGCGGGTGGCGGCTGTAGCGGCAGCCGGACGCCGAACTCCAGCTACGCGAACGGCGAGGGCGTACGCGCCACCGCTAGCTGAACACAGCTTTATTAAATGGGAGCCTTCCACTGTGCGGCCGGTCGCTGCGTTTTACCTGCTGTGGTCCCTTTGTTCGTCGTCGCCGGAGGGTCGGCGAAACCTACCCCTCCAGACCCTACCCCCTTCCACTGGCGGGCGGCGGTGCGGCCGTGGCTCCCGCGGTGCTGCGGCGGAAAGGCTCTGCTCCTTGACGAAGCGCGCTGCGTCGCGCCGGGGAAGCCGCCTAAAGCAGCAGCTCTGTGCTGCGGCCATGGCGCAGTGGAAGGTTACCTTTAAAGCTGAGTTCTGCTAGCGGGTGCGCGAACGCCCTCCTCCACTTCGCGTAGCGCGAGGCCCCCGCCGCACGCCGCAGCAGCGCAAACCAGCCCCCGTAGAGGTTCTTTGAAGGAGAATCCGTATTTCTGCGTGTTAGTCTGTTTGGCGGCTGCAAGGCTCACCTCCAGCGCGCGGCGCGTCATCCTGCAGGGCGACGCCGTCCTTTCATGCGAGCGCCCCGCCCCCGCCCCCGCCCCCCGTTCTGACCCACGCCCACGCCCACGGCCGCGCCCGGTTCGGCACTTGCCCTCCTCCCCTGCACCCCCGCCCTCGCCCCGCCCTCGTCCCCGCCCTCGCTCCGCCCTCGCCCGCCGTCCCGGCCCACGCCAGCGCCCGCTTCGGCACTTACCCCCCCTCCCCCCCCGCACCCAAGCCCTCGCGCAACCCTACAGGGCTGCGGCATGCTGTAAAAGCCGCGCGCGGTTAACACAGTGGGCGCTGTGAATGGCTAAATAATGTACAAAAGAATAAGTTTGATGTAAATACTTAAAAATATTTGAACAATTATAATAAGAGAATATGATAATAAAATATTTTTTTACTTCAGATTAAGTAGGGTAAAAACCTATAGGAATTTGTACTTTAAGGTTTAAGCTAGATTTAGTAGTTTTAGCTTGTATATTTTAGAAAAAATCCGCCGCTAAGTACTGACGCCGCAAGGCAGAAGTAATTGTTCCTTGGATGAATAAACTTTACAGGCTGCTTTGAAAGGGATATTTAAATGGGGAAAATGGGCGTTACACACTGTCGTATAGGGATTTGTCGCAGAAATAACCAGAAAATAACTGCCCGAATCTCTCTCTCCTACGCGCTCGCGAGTCCATCCTGCTCTCAAGCGCCGCCTATTCACCGCGTACGACGTGCGTGCGTGCCTGCATTTGGACGTACGCATACGAAGTATTCGCGCGGCGCCTCCCTCCACAGAAACCCTGTGAAGAAGTGAAATTTATTATCTATAAATGTTTTTACATTATGCTGCTGCCTTGCGGCTTAAGCAGCTAGATGCGGGGCTTTTTCTTACAACTAATTTACATTTCCTGACCTAAAGTTATTACTTGCCACTTTGGCATTAATAATAATAATAATAATAATAATAATAATAATAATAATAATAATAATAATAATAAAATAATGTCTTTATTGGCGAGGCCAGCCATAGGCCTGCTCTTCCGCCTAACCACTGAATTTACATACATTTAGAATAGTAGCATTTTTAAGAGGGGAGACAAGCTGTACTTTACGTCTGGGAGAACAAATCTAGGACATTCCCGGCATACGCCTTAAGCAGATTGAGTTAAACCCAGGAAAACTCAATCAGGATGGCAGCTTAGGACCGAACATTAATAAACTGAGTATGTTATACGGAGTAGTGAAAGGGAAGTTTCGTGAAAGAGAAAAGAAAAGACGTTCAGGGGAAGGGGTCAAAAGTATAAATGATAAAATTTGTGACGGAGAGGGAAGAGAAAAAAGCGGAAGAAAAAGACGAAAAGAAGTAGGTGAAAAAGTTATTTGAGGAGCGTTACAGAAAACTACGTTTTTATTTTACAGTAGCACTTTACATAAATATACAATAATTTTTTTAACCAGAGAAGCAACAATACACTATAAGCTAATAAACAACAGTAATTTTAAACACAATACTGGCAGTAATAAGGAACATTACAAAGAGTGCGGGTATCTTAACATCTATTTGTTTATGCCAATATATTGTAGTGAATATCGCTGAGTAATGGTACAAAGATAGCTACAAGTATATTTTATCTGGACGTCCCTAATATTTTTTGTATATTTTTATTAACAATTTCATTAGGGTACACAGAAAAATGATAATGCTCATACTTTAGGTTTGAGAGGGAATGAAGATGAGGATAGAGCAATGAGGTATGGGGTAGAATATTGAGAATAAAGAGGGGGAAGTAGAGGGTGTTTTAACGGGAGGGGGTGTGACGGGGCGCTTGGAAGTGGGAGAATTCTGGAAGATTGAAGAAACGTTAACGCGCGTTCATTATGTCGTTATTCCTTACCCATGTGGTTAATTCAGCTTTTGATTTGCGAAAGTATTTAAATGTTTTAGTCCTGCTGGTAATTTATATCCAGGCTTGGATAGCTGTAATGGTGAATGATTTACTGAATGAAGTTTCGTGTTGTGACGTGGTAACACAAAGCAGGGCTGATTCACGAGCTCGATTTAGTTTCAGAGAATTGAAGTTACTTATGAGGCGTGTTGCCATGAAGAACCGGTTAAAACTTTATAAAAGCAGAAAGTAAAGAGTGGAGTAACCGTCTTTTGTCTAGAGTAAGCATACGAATTCTGTTCAAAAATTCGGAGTACATGTGTGTATTTTCTTAGATCAAAAATAAAAAACGTACGCATGTGTTCTGGGGCTACTTGAAGTTAACGTGTAATTTGAATGTCCATGTTGTGTTCAGAAGAAAGTCCAATAGTCGAATGTGGGCATGGTAAGTGATTTGATGAGTCTCACGTGTGCTACCTGGTAAAGTGCTCGCAGGCTTTCAGTAGTGCATTGAAGCAAAAACTTTACGGCAGGTTGAATCTACGTGGCGAGTTTCCAGCTTGAGAGTGTTGTCGATAACTACACCTAGGTTCTTGACTTCAGAACACCAAGGTAAAATGGTGTTCAGTTTTATAAATATTAGGCGAAGGAGCAAGAAGAGATTTTATTCATAGTGCATTTCGAGCTGATAACAATGCTACTGTGATTTGTTTGGGTTTAATTGTAAGCCTAAAGACGCTGCCCAGTTGTTTACCGCTATTAAATCTTCATTAATTTTTGTACGAGTGAAACGAGGTGAGACGGGTGATCACTTATGATTATCTGGAGGATCATCCGCATACATTGGATGACTGCAATATTTAAGGTGCATTTCCACGTAATTTACATAGATTACTAACTTACACAAAATATTTTTTTTAAATACTATTATATATATTCATACGTAATTGTTTTTTTGTATATGTTGGTAAATTATTATTATTATTATTATTATTATTATTATTATTATTATTTTTCTACATTCACTCATCATTATACTTGTTTCATTTTATACATAACCATTTCATTCGCACTTCACTGCACTGCACTTGAAAGCACTGTTTCGCCACGGCCTTCTGGACTTGGCTCAAAGTGTCCGTGGCGCTCGGGCCATTGGGAGGCCGTGGCAGGTGGGGGCGCGGCGTGCGTTTCCCCGCGCGTCCCACGGCCGATGCAAGTCTTCCCCTCGCGCCCCGCTCCTGCGCACAAGGCAGCAAGAGTGTCGTGAGGCAGCGGCGCGAAGGAGAAGCGACGCACTTCGGATCTTCCGGAGGTGAGCGTGTCGCCTTCTCCTTCCGCGCGCTGCCGCGACACGCTTGCTGCTTGTGCGGGCGGTGGAGGTAGCCGAATGCGATGATAATGATGATTGATGATGATAATATAATAATATAAATAATATAATAAAATAATAATTGCAAAGACAAAAACTCTGAAAATCTAAAAGAAGTGCAGGGAAATGCTTTATTGGTTTTAAAAAAATCGACGTTATTATTTGATTCAATTCCGGCTTTTTTAAAATAGTTTAGCAAGGATCGGAAGCAAAGCAATCGAATTCTTAGGAATCGAAAGAAAGAACGTTACGTAAATACATTAACACGGTAAAGAACGATACGACACGTAAAATGAGGCAAATTCAATTCAATTCAAAAAGAATCGATTCCGGGATGAAATCGGTGGAATCGGAACGTCCCAAGCTGCAGGTTGTCGCTCCGTTATTCACATCCAGTGATCATCAGTTGCTTCCCAGATCTTTCGCCACCGATGTTTTTGTTCGTTGCGTAGGTTCAGTTCACAATGTGATTGATGTCACGGATCTACTTCACTAGCAAAACCATGCTCGAACCTGTGCCACGCATTGAGTATTCGCCAATGCACCGTAGGCTTAGTGCATAAGTTCATTGTATTCATGCGGATATTTAACACGCATTAACAAGCGAGGCGGCGTAATGTTAAAATTTTCACTTTACGACTCGAGAAATTGTACACCGCAGCTCAGGCGATCATCTCGTGTCTCTAAATCTGGACATCTCGGATTGCCAATATATAATGCCAATCCTCACTGCGATCCTTTTAAATGCGAAACCTCTGTACCACTGATTACGACTTTCACATTGCAACGTAAACGCCTTCATATACAATAGAGTATTGATAAAGCAAGATAAAGCATTGCGTAAGAGAAGCATGGTTACTTTCTTAAATAGTTTACACGAGAGAATTATTGTTTCTTGACATTATCTAATTTGTTGGGTTACCTCATTGCGGGTGCTTTGCTTAGTTATCTGTAAGTTTTAAAGTGGTATTTACGAGGGACTTGAGAAACCGTTGTCATCGCTAACGAGGAGACAGATTAATAGAAACTCCACGCGAGAGTGATGTCGCAGGGCTAAACAACTCGGGCAGTAATGTTTGTTTATAACATCCGATGCACGTAAAGGTTTAAAACAAGAGGTCTTCATAGTCTACTTTCCCCTTTTATAACCTGCCTCTTGCATTTATAAGGAAGAGACGGCCCAGAGACACTGCTATATTCACCTCACGCTGTTCCGCAACACTTCTTATTAAACTTATTTTTCATGCTTCATATGGAGTTTGTTTCTGTATTTGAACCTTGCTCTTTCAGAAGTATAGCGCTTCCTTGCGTACTCAGTAGATTTGCACGCTGTTACTGAAGGCATTCTTAATTACCGCCTTAAGCACTGCTGGTAGCACAACACGCCTGCAGCAAGAGACATTCCACCACCCTTTCAGAAGACAGTAGTTGGCGAATTCTAGCGAGATAACATCACCCTCTCATGCTAACTGTAGTTCTGGCGACGTTCTAACGAGTTAACACCAGCGTATCATGTATTGGTGTTGTTTTTTTGAAGTACCGATGTCGGCGTCCGTGTGTTCAATCCACTGTCACGCGAACCCTATTTTTGCTTTCCTTAAGTGCGTCTTCGCCTGCACGTATTCTCTCTTTAGGAAACTGCTCTTCGTCAATGTCGAGCTTTTATTTCAATTCCCAGCCGTATATCGTGGGAACCCTGCATCCCAAGTTTAAATTATCACTTCTGCGAAGGCGGCTCCCCCCTCCGCGCGCTCGGCGCCGACGGAGTGGAGTTCCTGCGGAACTCTTAAATGCGTGCCTAGCGCTAGGATACTTCCCCAGAGCGTGGAAAATCGCGACAGATCCATGATACCAAAGCCTAACAAGGACAACTTCTGGCGAGCCGTTACACACCAATTAGTCTCCTCTCGCTTCTTGCGAAGCTTTCGAGCGCCTGATCCTGGAGCGCTTGCAACAGGAAATACGGCGTCTTAAGCTTCTTAGAGATGAGCAATTCGGATTTCGAATTGGTCTAACGGCTCTTTCCGCCAGCGCTGTCCACGTGGCTGATGTAGTACGTTTGTACTGGCGACAGATATAGACGCCACACCTAGAAACACCGACGTGTTCGGAGTTCTGGGTGTAAAAAACCAATTCTTGCCGGAGCTCCAAAGGGCCCAGTGACGGCGCTCAAAAGGGCTCTGGGTCCGAAGGCGCCGCGCATCCTGCGCGACACCGACCGAGGCAAACAGTGACGCGCATCGTCCCACCTCCGGAAAGGTCCGAAGCGCGTCGCCTTCTCCTTCCGCGCGCTGCCTCACACACGCTTGCTGCCTTGTGCGAGCGAGCGGAGGCAGCCGAGCGCGAGGGGAAGACTCGCCATCGACCGAGGGACGCGCGGGGAACGCGACGCCGCGCCCCACCTGCCACGCCTCCCAATGGCCCGAGCGCCACGGACACTTTGAGCCAAGTCAGTGCCGTGGCGAACAGTGAGTGCAGTGAAGTGTAATGCAAATGAATGGGGAGAATGAATGGTTATGTATATAATGAAAATAGTATGAATGATGTGAGAATGTAGAAAAAAAATATAATACCAATATATACAAAACAATTTACGTAGAATATATAAAAATAGTATTAAAAAAATGATTTTAGTGTAAGTTAGTAATGCCAAAGTTGCAAATAAGATAACTTTAGGTCTAGATTGTAAGTTAGTTGTAAGAAAAAGCCGCTTAAGCCGCAAGGCAGCAGCAAAATATTAAAAAAACATATAGATAATAAATTCCCCTTCACACTGTACTGTGGAGGGGACAAAAGAAAAAATCATCCCAAAAGCCCCCAAACATTCTTTAGCCACTCTCAGCGGAGAAACTTTTCCATTCTCTGCACCTCGGAGACCCTGCGACCATTGCGTTTCGGAAATATGGTATATTTCTTCGTTTATGGTATTTTCTTATCCTCATGATGTGAATTACATCACAATTACTTATCTAATCGCCCCCCCCTCTACTTCCAATAATTTGTGCTGGGTACTCCCATACTCGAGAGAAAAATTTCCCTAAAATCGCCAAACAATTTCAAAGCATATACTTTCTCGTATTGTTTCTAAAGGCTCCGATCTATTATACTACTACATAAACATGCAAAAGTGTTTCATCCAGCAAAACTTTTATCCGTCCAGAGACCCGATCTCAGATTTCCAGAGTTAGGTTGCCGCTCTCATACCACTATGACACACAAGAGCCGTATGAATCGAACTCTGGCGAAGGTAAATCGTGATTCATGAAAAAACACCTCAACAATCAAAATATCCGTTACAAACTCCCGAAGCCTCCAGTCCGTTTAGCTCGAACAGGGAATATCAATTTTGGATCTACAGCTGAACGATTTCTACAATTGTTCACAGGCGGACTGACAACTGTTAGTTGATTATAGTCCAGTGATTCCGGGCGCGTCAACCCGTAGTCCCGCAAGTGCAGTGTATGTTGTTGCTCAGGAGGTAGCGGCGATCTTCCGGCGCCGACCTGGTACCTCCCACCAGAGGAGGTATCCCCCCAACCGGGACAAGCTCTATGGTTCCTGTCTCCTGGCATGTTTCAGTGTGGTGCGTGTACGACAACGAATGGGAAAGAAAGATCGCACGCGTCCGTTTTGGGACGGTAATGCTTCGGCATTCGCCTGGTGCTGATCAGGAGAACCACGGGAAACTACCGATAAAAGCAGCGGGTCGGTATAATTCCTTTCCACATATCGTCAGGAATCGACCTAGCGATCCGGCTAGTGTCGGGAAAATACTGCCACCGTCTTGACTCGAACCTAGTCCCTCCAGGTCACTGGCACTACAATGACAGTTGATGCCCTGAGCCACCTCCGCGTCAGCGTTAAGGATATATAAGTCGGTTCAATGGGTAGAGTATATATTGCATTTAAATTTCACGGTGATTGATTATTTTACTCAAATTGGTTCATACAGATGCACAACAATTGATTTGATGCGACATACGGTTTACAAATGGAACAAGAGGGTTGGAAACTTGTTTAAAAGTTCAAAATGCACAAATCACATATACTTAAGGTTTATTTGTCTTAATTATTGTAGAATTGCTTCAAATGATTTTCAATAAAGTTTCTGGTGTTCTCAATAGTTTCGTGTGGCAAGAGAGATTTGAGACATATAATTATCCCTGAGCCAGGCTCGAACCAGCGCCCCATTCCCTCAGAAACACTCTTTGAGTCCGTCCCCGATATACAACCTCTTCGGTCACCCGGGTAACTCAGGAATTGGCCCTTTTGTAATAGTCATGAGCGTGGTTGTTTTCAGCTCTAGCATTAGCTAGAAAAACAAGAGAAAATGTGACAGAATGTCCTTTCGGCGGCAAAAGAGGCCGCTGGGTAGAGAATAAGGCATTCCAGAAGCTAGTCGAGACCAAAGAGATTCGAAAACTAACTAGCGCAAGAAAGTCTGTGACATTCTACAGCACCGCTAGTTTATTTATTTACTTATTTACCATACGTTGTTACATTCGAGGAGAAAACGAATGAAAAAAAAAATGTTCGGGTATTGAAAACAATAGTTTTTTAGAAATAGCATAAATTCTAGACATGAATTCAGCAAAATCTATGTTTGTTTTTTTTTAAAAAAAATGTACATGACCTTTTTAAAGAGCAGGTATTTTTACAACAGACTTTGTTTAAAGCAAAAATCGTTGTCGCCAATTTTTTTGTTTTCAAATGTTCACTTTTTGGCAATTTCGAAAAAAACGAAGCAAATCTGATAATAGACAAGCCCCATATTTTTTTACCGTCTCTTATTACATCTGAGCAACAAATTTCCAAAAACAATTGGTGCTGTTTTTTGAGAAAGAAAATTAAGTGCCTGTATTTCGCGTAAAATTACATGAATATTAATATCTTCGAAAAATTCAACGTAAACTTAATTAAAGATCCGTCTTTAAGGACACATTTTCGTTAAGGGGAAACAGTCTCTATCTTCAATATTGTAGTTGTAAGAAAATGTCACAAAAAATGCACTTCAATTTTCAAAAATCAGTGATTTCAACGAGACCACCACCAAACATCACCATTCCCCTTAAGCGTTTGTCTATGCTTTACTCAAAGACAATCAAATCAAAAAATATTGGGCGGTTTTTGCGAAAATTTTTGAAAATGTTATTGAGACGTCGTGTGAAGTACATTCAAAAATCAAAATATGCCAACCCCAAAGCCATGAAGTTCATTAAATCGATTGGGGAATATCAATTTTGAAGAAACTATGCTGAACAGTTTAGGCACTAGGCGTTGACCATAGACGGACAGACTGACGTTTCGCCGGAATCCCTCTCTCTTTTGTGTGGGTAGTAATGCCAAAGTGCAAATAAGATAACTTTAGGTCTAGATTGTAAGTTAGTTGTAAGAAAAAGCCCGCTTAAGCCGCAAGGCAGCAGCAAAATATAAAAAAACATATAGATAATAAATCCCCCTTCACACTGTACTGTGGAGGGGACAAAAGAAAAAATCATCCCAAAAGCCCCCAAACATTCTTTAGCCACTCTCAGCGGAGAAACTTTTCCATTCTCTGCAACCTCGGAGACCCTGGCGACCATTGCGTTTCGGAAATATGGTATATTTCTTCGTTTCATGGTATTTTCTTATCCTCATGATGTGAATTACATCACAATTACTTATCTAATCGCCCCCCCCTCTACTTCCAATAATTTGTTGCTGGTTACTCCCATACTCGAGAGAAAAATTTCCCTAAAATCGCCAAACAATTTCAAAGCATATACTTTCTCGTATTGTTTTTAAAGGCTCCGATCTATTATACTACTACATAAACAAGCAAAAGTGTTTCATCCAGCAAAACTTTTATCCGTCCAGAGACCCGATCTCAGATTTCCAGAGTTAGGTTGCCGGCTCTCATACCACTATGACACACAAGAGCCGTATGAATCGAACTCTGGCGAAGGTAAATCGTGATTCATGAAAAAACACCCTCAACAATCAAAATATCCGTTACAAACTCCCGAAGCCTCCAGTCCGTTTAGCTCGAACAGGGAATATCAATTTTGGATCTACAGCTGAACGATTTCTACAGTTGTTCACAGGCGGACTGACAACTGTTAGGTTGATTGATAGTCCAGTGTTTCCGGGCGCGTCAACCCCGTAGTCCCGCAAGTGTAGTGTATGTTGTTGCTCAGGAGGTAGCGGCGATCTTCCGGCGCCGACCTGGTACCTCCCACCAGAGGAGGTATCCCCCCAACCGGGACAAGCTCTATGCTTCCTGTCTCCTGGCATGTGTCAGTGTGGTGCGTGTACGACAACGAATGGGAAAGAAAGATCGCACGCGGTCCGTTTGGGACGGTAATGCTTCGGCATTCGCCTGGTGCTGATCAGGGAAACCACGGGAAACTACCGATAAAAGCAGCGGGTCGGTGTAATTCCTTTCCACATATCGTCAGGAATCGACCTAGCGATCCGGCTAGTGTCGAAAATACTGCCACCGTCTTGACTCGAACCTAGTCCCTCCAGGTCACTGGCACTACAATGACAGTTGATGCCCTGAGCCACCTCCCGGTCAGCCGTTAAGGATATATAAGTCGGTTCAATGGGTAGAGTATATATTGCATTTAAATTTCACGGTGATTGATTATTTTACTCAAATTGGTTCATACAGATGCACAACAATTGATTTGATGCGACATACGGTTTACAAATGGAACAAGAGGGTTGGAAACTTGTTTAAAAGTTCAAAATGCACAAATCACATATACTTAAGGTTTATTTGTCTTAATTGATTGTAGAATTGCTTCAAATGATTTTCAATAAAGTTTCTGGTGTTCTCAATAGTTTCGTGTGGCAAGAGAGATTTGAGACATATAATTATCCCTGAGCCAGGCTCGAACCAGCGCCCCATTCCCTCAGAAACACTCTTTGAGTCCGTCCCCGATATACAACCTCTTCGGTCACCCGGGTAACTCAGGGAATTGGCCCTTTTGTAATAGTCATGAGGGCGTGGTTGTTTCAGCTCTAGCATTAGGCAGTAGAAAAAAAAGAGAAAATGTGACAGAATGTCCTTTCGGCGGCAAAAGAGGGCCGCTGGGTAGAGAATAAGGCATTCCAGAAGCTAGTCGAGACCAAAGAGATTCGAAAACTAACTAGCGCAAGAAAGTCTGTGACATTCTACAGCACCGCTAGTTTATTTATTTACTTATTTACCATACGTTGTTACATTCGAGGAGAAACGAATGAAAAAAAAAATTGGTTCGGGTATTGAAACAATAGTTTTTAGAAATAGCATAAATTCTAGACATGAATTCAGCAAAATCTATGTTTGTTTTTTTTTAAAAAAAATGTACATGACCTTTTTAAAGAGCAGGTATTTTTACAACAGACTTTGTTTAAAGCAAAAATCGTTGTCGCCAATTTTCTTGTTTTCAAATGTTCACTTTTTGGCAATTTCGAAAAAAACGAAGCAATATCTGATAATGAGACTAGCCCCATATTTTTTACCGTCTCTTATTACATCTGAGCAACAAATTTCCAAAAACAATTGGGTGCTGTTTTTGAGAAAAGAAAATTAAGTGCCTGTATTTCGCGTAAAATTACATGAATATTAATATCTTCGAAAAATTCAACGTAAACTTAATTAAAGATCCGTCTTTAAGGGACACATTTCGTTAAGGGGAAACAGTCTCTATCTTCAATATTGTAGTTGTAAGAAAATGTCACAAAAAATGCACTTCAATTTTCAAAAATCAGTGATTTCAACGAGACCACCACCAACATCACCATTCCCTTAAGCGTTGTCTATGCTACTCAAAGACAAATCAAATCAAAAAATATTGGGCGGTTTTTGCGAAAATTTTGAAAATGTTATTGAGACGTCGTGTGAAGTACATTCAAAAATCAAAATATGCCAACCCCCAAAGCCATGAGTTCATTAAAATCGATTGGGGAATATCAATTTTGAAGAAACTATGCTGAACAGTTTAGGCACTAGCGTTGACCATAGACGGACAGACTGACGTTCGGCCGTCAATCGATTTTTTTAGTATCAAGAAACAACAAAACATGGATTCTGACTACTCCACGTGTTGGAGGATATTTTTCTCTAAATTTAGCGACAGGATTTATCCACTTTTGGTACTATAGCCCGGAGTTTTTCTCGCCAAAATTCGCAGTTTTCTAACGCGCAATTACATAATTTTCTCTTCTTACGAAGAATTCGTAAGGTGATAAAGTAAACATCATATTACTGTGGATTCGCAGACAATTATATTCATTACTTTTGTTGTGATTCTGATATTTCACCCCAAATTTTCGATAAATTTAAATTTCATACCAAATGATCACCGATACGAGTTGGCTTGATTTCAATTATTCAGATGAGGCCTAGGAGCTCTAAACCATTAATTAAAAATACACTTTTAACATAAAATAGATTTAATGTTTTTAAGTCTATGCAACTTTACTCTTAAATACCGTTTGATAGCAAAACTGGAGTAATTTGAAAATACATTAGAATATGTAAAGTGAGGGTTGAAGCAAAATGTTAATGGTGACCGCCATTCTATCGCGCAGAAATTTAAGATTACGGGAGTATTTCCCAAAACCCCTAAAAGGAAGAAATTGTACAAAGCGTCTGAAAGTCGTCTCAATATTTTAGTTTCTGCCCACAGGATGCAGAGGTAGTGCAGCGCCAAGAAAACAATGGAGACTCCATGGCTGAGGCGGTGGCGCCGCCGCCTTTCGATGAGGACGATATGAGCCAGAGCTCGGGTCGAATCACCAGAAGCCAGTCGACACAAAGCGGCCGGGGGCAAAGCGTGGATGGCACAGAAACAGAACTGGAAAAAATACAAGGTAGTATTAGTTTATAGGTATGAAGCAAAGCGCGTGTGAAAATTTGTTCTGTCCATAAAAAAAGGAAATGGAATGTTTGAGACGATTCCTCGTACTTGCTTTTAAAACATCAGAATCGGAATCCGTATCCCCCTTTCGGGACTTTATTTCTAGAATGTGATGAAAAGTGAAGCTCCCTCGGTAACAATTAATTTTCTCTATTTATTAAGCGGAGCGAGTGAGATTATTAAAATAAGCGTGTCTAAATTTAAATTCCCCTAGTAGCTCTTCTCCTAACTTAAGCCACGAGCCGCCCCTAGTAAAAATATTGCTTTTTTTGCACAAAATATGCAAATGGAGATTGTTCAGAAATGTTGAACAAAAATAAAATTACTTCTGTGCATTGACCACATTAAACATAATTATTATAAGAACGATAATTGAAATAGGACTTCGCTAATAAAAACAAGAAATTTTCAAGTCTTTAACTTTAAAAGGGTTAATTTTATAACAAAACCTTATGGGAGAACTTTTTAATGAAATTTTGTCTGCTTTCATTTCGTATAGAACATCATTTTTAGCGGGATTGATAGTTTCGAACATATATCCAAAAACAGAAAAAGCACCCTTAACGATTCCCCACATCCCCCGCCGCACTCCCCTTATTTCATAATTTCTTGGATGATTTGCCGTACGTAACATCAAACAATCATGCCAAATTTCAAAACTGGGATTTTTTTTACTAGATCATAAATTTTTGGACTTTCTGATCAGATAAGTGAAGTGATGCCTTTTGTTTGCAGGTGAAGCAGCCAAAACAGCATGTAACAAGATTACTGATACTGGGGAAGCATCATCACGAAGGAATTCTTCTACTTTCCCTAATACTTCGTGCCCGTTTTGCGAACGAAGTTTTACCTCTCGGAAGATGCTAGAACAGCACGTAAATGTTCACATGGGAGAGAAACCCTTCGTATGTACGGTTTGTGGGACAGCGTTTTCTTGGTGTAGTAACTTGAGAAGGCACGTGAACAATGTTCATAAAAAGCACAAAAAATCCAAGAAACAGAAAACGACGACGGGAACCCATTCGTCTACGGCAAGGCTCGAGCCAGTCGAGGACGACGGGACAAAGATGACAACTACCACTACTCCTGCGTCAGCGAGTGCGAAATCATCAGTAGAAGAGAAAACGTCAGTGGCAACATCTTCGGAAATATCAAAATCTTCACAAATCCCCACCTACACTCAGAAAGAACGTAACGATATCGAAGAGCAACCACCTCTCTCTACAAAAAGAAGCAGCAACGATGATTCGACTTCGCAAGGCGCTCGGCTTCGCCTCCAGGCATGCCACGTGTGCGGGCGAAAATTCTCTAGTGAAAGCTATCTGAAGCAGCACATGAACTCCCATTCGGGAGAAAAACCGTACGAGTGTACCCAATGTGGGGTGACGTTCGGGTGGGAAAGTAGTTTGCTGAGACACAAACGGAAGGCACACAGAGGCAAGCAGTCCCCGGCGAAAAACAACCCAGTGGTATCAATGCAAACGGGAACCAAGATATCAATGGTAAAGACCTGCCCAGACACGGAAGTTGTTAAGAGTTTTATTCCGCAGACTGAGAAAATGGACGCTGGCATTCCTCATCAAACATCTCTAATAAGTGACGGTAACAATCAAGGATCTAAACGGCTGATACTAGATCATCTACGAAGACATACTGCTAGTGGGCATCATCAGTGCAATCTATGCGGGCGAAAGTTCTCCAGCCGGTGGCATTTGGATCGTCATGTTAACTCTCACTCTGTGTTGAAGCCATTCCGTTGCTCGCTGTGTGAAAAGAGCTTCATCTGGGAACGCAACTTAAAAGCGCATTTATGCATTCACATGAAAGAATCTGAACTTCAATCTGCGGAAAAGAAGACTCAAGACCGAACACGGATGCAGCAAGAGCCAAGCAGTATGTCTGGTGCAAAAGCAAATGAGAATAAATATGCCCGTTCCGAACCTAGTTTGGATTCAGAACAGGTGGTATGTAATGAATCATTGTGTACAATGCAGTGTCATGTATGTTCAAAGAGATTCACTGTATTAGGAAGTTTGAAAAGGCATATGCTTAAACACACGGGTATAAAACCATTTTCTTGTGTTGTATGCGGAAAAAAGTTTTCTAGGAAAGACTACTTGCAATTACATTGCAAATTGCATTACAAAAATACTAATTTGAAACAAAGAAAGCAAAATATGCCACCAGGAAAAAAATATGGCAACAAGAAAAACACATCAGGGAGTTTGGATGAGAGAGATTTGACAACAAAAAAAGTCCCAGAAAAATCAATGGTACAAAAAGTTCAGGATGAAATGACAGGAACTAAAACAGAGATTCCTCAGCAACTGATGACGAAGAACAATCTAGTGGAAACTAATGGCTTAGCAGCCAGTAGCTCAAGTCAAGTTACTAAAGAGCAATATCAGTGTATAATGTGTTCAAAGCAAACTAATTCCAAGGCAGCAATGCTCGCACACATGCAAATGCACATGGGAGGAAGCAATACACTATGCAGTATTTGTGGGAAAAAAGTGAATAATCTCCCACAGCACATGTTGCAACATACTGGTGAAAAACTATTCAAGTGTTCAGTCTGTGAGAAAAGGTTTTCTAGGAAAGATCATTTACTCAAACACGAACTCAGATGTGCGCAAAAACTGGTTAATATTGAGGAACATGATATCCAAGTTGTAAAGAAGTCACAGGCAGAGAGAAGAAAAAGTCAAAGGCAATGCCCTGTTTGCAAGAAGATGCTCAACAGCAGTTACTTGAAAGAACATCTTCGTATTCATTCCGGAATTAAACCATTCCAATGTAGATTCTGTTCCAGAACATTCCGATTTAAGAGTGGTTACCTGAATCATTTAAAATTTCATAAGAAGATGAAACAAGATTCATTAAAAGACAAAGTAACAACAGAAGAAACATTAAAAAAATCTCCAAAAAAAGAAATTGAAAATGACAATATTACTAAGAAACAAAATTTGGAAAACTATGAATGTTCAATGTGTGGCACACATTTAAGCTCTAAAGCAGCTTTGCTCTGCCATGTTCTCAGACATGAGGGTAAGGGGAATACATGTAACATTTGTGATAAGAAATTGACCTCATCAAAGCATCTTTTAAGTCATATGCGCACACATACAGGAGAAAAACCCTTTGAATGTGAAGTGTGCAAGAAGAAATTTACTTGGAAGGAAAGTTGGCAAATTCACACTAAAACACACATTGAAAGAAACAACCTGATAGATGAGAAGGGGCAGAGTGAACATCCACAGAAGAGATGTGTAGAAGATACAAGCTCAGAAAATCTCAAATTGATAGGAACTACATCTGGTGGTAATTTGAAGCAAAGTAAGAAAGGGAGTTCTTTCCACAGACAGATGGTTTCAGTCTCCAAAGTGATGAAAAAACATCAAAATATAAATAGAAAAAAGTTTCATTGCAAGGTCTGTAATCAAATAATCTCTTCCCGAATTAACTTTTTTATTCACATGCAATCTCATTCAAAAGAGGAAATGTTTAGCTGCACAATCTGTCTTAAAATTTTCACCAGAAGAGAGACTCTAAAAATTCACATGATATCACATACACACATTTCTAATAAAAAATTTGACAAAGAAGCTGATAACATAAATGCTGAAAAACAGCAAGGAAAAGTACATACTCAGATAGATAAATCGTTAACATGTCCCAAAGAACCCACTCGATCCAGCAAAATATCTACTAATGACTGTGAGACTGATGAATCATTTTTGGTGACTCATTTCAGTGATCATAGAAAGGTTTCTAGCTCTGATAGAGTAGATGAGGGAAAATTGCTCGACAAAAATGATTCTAAAGTTCATAGAGGTGTGGTTCTGGTAGATACCAATCAGAGTATCATGCAAGGAAATCCTGTTAGACTGGATCAAGATTCAAAAAGAGAGCGTCTTCCTTCACAAGCTCAAGAAACAGTGGGATCCAATGCCAGTACGAGTCAGTCTTTTGACAGAAGAGCTGAAACGATCCAACCAGAAGTCAAATCATATCAAGGAAATAGTACAAAAGGTGCAGATGCTAAAAACAAGACCCTGGCTTGTGAGTTATGTGGAAAAGTGTTTTCTGGGCAGCCAAAACTACTAAGACATCTAATGAACCAAAGTTGTTCACAACAATTTGAATGTAATATTTGTCATAAAAATTACAGTTCTAAAGGAAGGTTGAATAGACATATGCTACAGCATTCAGATTTATCAAACTGTGATGGTGACATAGCAAGGCCTCCGTTACAATCATTGCAGGTAATAAATGTAAAGAAAATTGAAACAATTTAAAAGTGATACAAAGTAAATTAAAAGTACAAAGTAATAATGGTAACAAGATACTTACTTGCATTTGTTACAAAAGCAAGTAAGTATTTTGTAAAAATTATATGTAATAATATGTATCTTCTCTTAAAACTTACTGTGACAGACAAGATGCGTACTGTGAATCTTTTAACATACATGTGTATGATCAGTAAATGTATAATAATTTACCTACCCAAATTTTCCAAATATATACATAGTAGTATTAGTATTAATATAGATTTTGAAAGTGAAATGTAGGACATAAGTAGAATACACTTCATTTCCTTGAACAATTGTTTTCAATGGAGACTGAATCCTTGTATCACACTGAACATATATTTTGAAACTTGATTTCTTCAATTACAATATCGTTCTTAAACAATGGCAGCAAAATTCATTCAACAGAGGACAATGAAACTTGATGTCTTTAAAATACCCTTTCCTGAAAAACAAATTTTTTACCCTAAGAGGCTACAAAAGCATTACATGTCTTGCATAATTTCTACAAAAATTGGAAATACTTAAAAAATATTGACATTAATTTGAAAATAATTTTCATAAGTTCTTATTAATTGGGCAATAGATCTTTCATTCACATGTCTATTGTGTTCCTGGGGAAATTAAAGCAATTAACAATGATTTTAATTGTGATATTGTCATAAGGGAAATATGTCTGTTATTATCTTCATTAATCCTCAAAATTACTTGACCAATCTTACTTTGAGACTAAAGAATGATTGTAGCTTGATCTAATATTGCAAAAATGTATTGTTAATATAAATGTCTGGATATTTAATTCATATTTTATTAACTTCAGGAACCCGAGGTGATTATCATTGATTCAAGGTCTCCTAGCCCAGAGAATATAAATGAAAGTGTCTCCTCAGACAAGCAGAGATTTGACAAGTGTGGAGAAGATTTACATTCAATGATAGTGAGTGGTGTAAAAGAAAAATGTAACAATGAAAATACTCTTACAAATTTTGTGTCACCAGATAAGACTCCAATAGAAAGCTTAACAGGTATGTACGTTAAATATTGGGAATCTGTGGTAAATCTTTTTCATTTCTATTATTTCACAGTATGATTTTGAAAAACTTTTCATTATGTGTGTTATTTCTAGAGCCCGGAAGTTCAGGCCTATATGTTACCTAAAATAGGCATGCAAAAAGACATTTATTTTAGCTAAAGTAGGAGAGCAAAAAAGCATGAAAACAATGAAAAATGGTATTTAAAAGGAAATATTGTAATAAATTAATAATTAAAATTATTAACATTTATTCTTGAACTAAAATTTACATTAGCACTTAATGTGTAAGAAAACAATCTTTTCTTTTTTAATGTTGATGACAAGTGTGGAGAGTGATGGCATGACCATGTGGTGTGATGGCTACGAATTTGTTTTACTTGATATGCTATCTCTTAGAAATGCTGTTGTGAACTCCTTTTTGGATCTTGATATGCTATCAGTGAAAATGGACCCCCCCCCCTATTTTTACACACTCTCTCTCTCTCTCTCTCTCCCCCCCCCCTTCCTTGCACTTGTGTAAACCAGCACTGAGAAGGGTGATCATATAGATCATATACAGGGAGATTTCAAGAGGGATAGTTGGCCAAGAGTTGATTTGCAATTCCTTGTTAGGGAACAAAATCTCGACTGGTATCATATTTCTTTTTCATTTAGATTTTTATAACAGCCTCTGCATCCACAGAAAGACAAAACATGGTCATGCGTTTGTGTTGTTCAGGCCTGCTGGTATATGTCCATCTTGATCGCGATTGGTGTCTGAAGGGGGGGGGGGGGGAAAGTTAAATCATAAGGAAAAGGGCAGAAGAAGGAAAAACAAGTCAAAATGGCAAAAATAAGAATCAGAAGCAAATATAGGCAAAAAAGGCCAAATGAAAATCCAGTAATAATGAGAGAAAAGTCAGGAAAAGACAGAACTAATACAAAAAGAAGGAAAAATGAGAATCTACTAAAACAAACTCATGTGTATAATTAAGTGATTCCTATTATTAAGACATAAAATAGTAACAGTAACAAAAAGGCATTTTGTCAAACTTCCGGGCTCTAGTTATTTCATTTTGTATTATTTGCTTCACCATCTTGTTACCAATATTCTAGTTTTTGTATCATGTTCACCATCTTGTTAAAGACCCATGCATGGAGTGCAATTAATATATAGTAATTGTCATTTTGGTACATAGTATGTTCGGAATTTCCTCAGTAAAATGTACGGCAAAGTTGGTTAACTCTTGTGTCAATGTGCTACCCTGATAAGTTTTACATAATAATAAACTTACACATTTGGAAATTCAATTAACCTCTAAAAAAAACAGAATTACTCTTGCCATTTTTTTCAATGACATGTACAACACAAGTTCCTAAAAATAAATTATCTAGTGGTTCTCTCCAGTCTTAAATTAAAATTAAAATTGCTTGCATGTTTGTTAGCTTGTTTATGTTCCAGTTTGTTTTGTTTATTTGTTTGTGTGAATTTGTTTCTGTGTGACTCTTGGACAGACTTTTTGCTTATAAATTACAACTCGATAGCATGTGCAAAATGACTTTTGACCATGTTGAAGATGTCTGCAACTCTGAAAATGGCTTAATGAACTTTTTCAAACTTGAGATGGTAATGTTCTATAAACATTTTGTTTGACATTTATAAATTACAATGGTTGCCACTCTGCTTTTGACACTATCAGATTTTTACCTATTCCCCAGCCTATGCATCCACATTATTAATAATGCATGAATAAGGTTTCTGACCTCCTAACTGCCTGTTGGTTATTCTGTCAAGAGATATCTGTGTGTTTATTTGTTCATTGGTCCGTTGTATCTGTCTGTTTGCTTCTGCTTGTCTTTTGTGCTTTAAAACTGTTTGTTCCTATCTGTATCCTAACTGTATCAGTCCATCATATTAGAGTTTTTTCACTTTAGATCTGCAATTGCCAATATTGCAGATTTCCCTTCACAGTCATTGCTACCAGTCTACCCCAGTCAATTGATAAGTTAAATTGATACAAAACGCCTCTTAAAGCAACTCCACAACTACTATAATAATGTAAATTTGAAGCGTTGCTTACATTCGAGCTTTACCGCTTTCAACTTCTGAACGTAACAAAGAGGAAAAGCATAACCTAAAATCACATACACTATTATAAATTTACTAATATTCCAAATGAATTATTTACAGGTGAATATTTAGAGAATGAACCGATGAACACAACACTTAAAATTTTTAACATTTAAAAATATTGCAAAATTTTAACATTTAAAAATTATAAAATTGAAAATGGAGATTTTTGCTTTAAACAAAATCTTTTCTGAAATACAAGCTCTTTAAAAAATGTTTTACGCAATTTTTTGAAAACAACACCACCACCATCCAAGCTAACTTTCGCATAATTTCTGCTGGAAATTAATGAAATATACAGTAGCCTCACCTACCATATGCCACAAGAAAAATTATCGGAAAACAAGAATGGAACTAAGGATATGGAAAATAATGTTATTTGAATTATAATTTACTATTGAAAATCCTAATATTAATTTGATTTTTATTCTATTCTACAAATTGTTTTCTCACTGTATTGATGTATTGTCAACCAATCTGCAAGCCTTTATTGAAATTATCACATTTAAGTATTCTCTCTTAAAACTATCATTTAAATGTAATTTGAAAAAATGTTCTATAATTTTATTGTAGTTATTTAATTTATTCGAAATAGTTGGTTATTTATGAGGAATTACGTAACATAATCTTTCAAGCGGTGTTGCCATGCAATGCAGGTATGTGGCAGTTTGAGAAGTTATTCCCAGAATTTCATTGTTGGACGGTGACATGAATGGGAGGGGGATGAGATAAGAAGGGTTTATTCACTTAACATTAATGTTACAATGACTCCGCTTTCCTTAAAATTGAACTATATCAAAGTTGGGAAGAAATATATGCTTGAAGAATTAAAGCATTCATATTGGATGGCCTTAAGTTCTGGATGTTCATTTTATGTGTGAAATTTTATGTGTAAAATTGCTTGATGCTACATTGTGCTGCAAATATTATAATAATAGAGATCTATTCATGCTTGTTTCTTTTGTAGTAGTAAGGCTTTCTGTCTGACAGGCAGGCTTTCCCACGAATCCATTGCCTCTAATATAGGGAAGCTAAACTCCTACTTTTCTGAACTCAAATATAATCAATACAAATTTGTATTCTCAATATTTCGGTGTAGTAGGTCAAAGAAACTTGTGTGCCAGAACACAGGAGCTTGAAAAGAATTGGCGCACACAAATATTCATGAAATATGGAAAATAATGCCCCTTTTTCCGGAGAAGATAAACATTGAAACTTGATAAGATTGAAAAGCGCCTTTGCACATTTGATGAGCAACTAATCGATATGCGTAATGTCCACAGGTGAAAAAAAGAAATAGTTTGATATAAAATTGTATGGTTTTTAATACGTTCTACACAATCCTTCTTTCATATTTGTTCAAAACTCATTTTAACACATCAAATTAAATGAGTTGAAAAAATCTGAAAGCAGGAACGGGCAGAAAGTATTAAATGTACCAGATTTTTTTATCAAACTAATTTTTCGCAACAGTGGACAATATGGGTTTTGATCAATTGCTCCTCATCTATTTTAGTTAGCACGAGTATTATTGATATTATTATTATTATTATTATTATTATTATTATTATTATTATTATTATTATTATTATTATTATCTATTGAAGCCTTCAGTTAAAGCAGAACTCGTCTACCCTGTCATTTTTTCCTTGGGCATGGCAATTAAACTTATGGCATGGCAATTAAACAATTACTTTTATAGAAAGCATGGCTAAGTCGCTGCAAATTGTACATTTTCTCAAGTTAACGAAAACTTGCGCGAAATAAAAAAGGGTGCTTGGCAATGCTGGTCGCATAGTTTTGCTAGGCGGCCAGACCAGGCCTTAACAAATGCATGACCTCTTTTCGCAGATACTGCACAGCCTACGGCTACATCGAGCAGAGACGTGTGCATTGCCTCAAATTCCTCTGCGTATCGAAAACCATCCGAGGATATGGTAACATCCGGAGAGAAGGAAGACTCAGTAGTTTTACCAAGAAAGACTATTCAGCCAGAAATAGCAGACGTAGATGTATCCGAGGTCAACAAACACTTTGAATGCGACCATTGCGAACTGACGTTTGACACGCAACGGGCTTTGCTCAAGCACAGTCATGCTCCTGTCACGAATCCTGAATCACCGCTCAAGTGCAGGTTCTGTCCTTTGACGTTTACCTGTGAAACTACAAGATTGAACCATTTACAGATACACGAGACAATTCCTCTGGGTAACTTGCCAAAGACCAGTGCAGGCAGAAAAAGACCAGAAACCACAGAGCGTATAGGAATGGCTGAAGGATGTGCTAAGAAAGATGAAAACACACGGGACGGAAATCAAATACCCATGACGGAGGTGCGGTGGACAGAACAAAGTTTGGAACAATGCAAAGTGTGTAGTGAAAAATATGATCCTAAAAATTTGGTTAAACACATGAGTATACATACCGGTGGTATATCATTTCAATGCGGATTATGTGGCCGAATGTTCGCTAAAGAAACAGTGATTAAAAGTCACGCTAAAACACATGATGAGAAAATGACAATTCATTTTCTGTGTCACATGTGTGGACAAGCTCTGACTTCTCCGAAAGCCTTAACTGATCACGTTCAAAACCATATAGAGCAACTACCCTTTCGTTGTCGCGTGTGCGGAAAAAACTTCTGCGATTCATCTGAGTTGCAGGTACATGTTAAATGCCACTCTGGTGAAAAACCATTTCAATGCAAGATTTGTCGCAAGCGGTTCGCGTGGAAAATAAATCATCTAAAGCATTTAAATATGCATTGTAGAAACAAACGTGTGGCGTCGACTAAAGCAGCGGAAGATAGACAAGTAATGTCAAAGTTGCGGGCAACTCTTGAACGCAGATTCCAACTGGCGAAGAACGTCGACGAGAAGGTTGGCGATTCTTCGACCCTCGAAGAACAAAGGCAAACACAGTTTTTGGAAGGGGAACCTACAGATAACTGTACGTCTAAGTCCTCGGAAGTGAGGAATCACAAAGAAAATAATTTTTCGTCACTGATTGAGGCTGACAAAAACAAACCAATGTTTGGGATAACGGAGATGGACAAGACAAGTAATCCTGTTACATCCTACACTAATCTCCCAGAGTCAACTACAGTGACTCGTGGTTTGACAGATGATTCACCTACGATAGTGAGAGCCTTAGGCAGGACCCCGATAACTGCCAGAACAAGTCCCTTTGAGGTAGGAGATAATGAGAAGAGAAAATGTCCAGAACTGTCGGATAAGGCGCGGATCAAAGAAACGTTGGGCATGAGTAGACTGGATGTAGAAATAAAAGCGATCGGCGACATTCCGAAACCACGAGACAAACAGAAGCAACGGCCTGTAGCAGATATAGTTATAACTGGAGTACCCGTTTCCGAGCGTGTTTTAGAGGGAGCTAGAGGTGGTTGCGGAGAAACTAGTCAAAGACAAAAAAATTCATCCGCCTCTGAAAGATCGGTCAGTAAAGCATTAGCCAGGAGCAACGTTGAGGTTAGAGATCCAGCGCAAACTAGTGCTTCAACGCTACTGAAGAACTTTGCAAAGAGTGACCCATTGTCAAAACATCTAATATCTGAAAGCGAAATGCCAATTTGCTTGGAGCCGAAGAAGCCTAGTGGAAATACCTCAGCGAAAACTAACATTCATAATATAGGGCCTCAAGTAAGCAGCGGTGCCGTGGCCCAGAACAAGGAGGTTCATGATGTCGCCCAAAATATTCTGGAGAACCATAAACGGAATGTGAGATCACCGGAGGCACCGACCAGAGGAAGGAATTTTCCCGATGAACTTGAGATGCATAAGCGAAAGAGTGTCCCGAAACTATCGTCCAACCGTCCTGTAGTAAATTGTAGGGATACTGTGATCAGAGAAGGGGCAATATCCAAGAAAGTGCAGGAAAAAGAAGTGGAAATATTGCGAGAAACTGTGGGAGACCGTAGCTTCAGCTTAACACCACCAGTCAATTTGGGAGGAAGGAGTACAGTGTCGCATATTGAAACAGAATTTGCTGGAAAACAAATAACGAGGGGGGAGATAACGGAAGCAACGAATCCTAGATTTTCGGAGAACGACGCGAGAACTATTTGTTGGCAACCGGCTCACGTTACGATCACCAGGGAACCACTTTCTGTGAGGTCGTGCGGCGAAGTACTGGAAGGGAGAACGGGTGGCTCTTCCACGCCTCCTGAAAACCAAAGACATGTCGTGCAACCCGTAGAGTCCCAGGCAATTGGAAGAACGGCCACTAAAAATATCGAAATTGTGGACATCGAGTCGGAGGATGACGAATCCCCAAGGAGTAACGTTAATCCTCAGAGGTCGATAACCGATCAACGAGTGCAAGGAAGAGGATGCGGCCAATCGGAAGAGACCTGCGACAAGATTGTTAAGCAGATGGAGGAAACAGGTAGGAACGAATTCGGCAGCTAGTGGCGTCTGACCGTAAAAACCATACCCAGAAGCCTTCGGGTCGCTTTTCTTCTCCTTTCGTTGTACTATGTTTCTTATGACTATCCATCAGGACTACACTGCCTATCAAGGGTAAGTTTCACAACCACTAGGTCTTGAACTACATTACGACCGTGTTTCGAAACCTGATTTTCCAAGCTGTCTGTCTCCGCGATGAGTGAATCGGTCTAGTGGTTTTAGCCCGGCAATGAAGGCATATCCAGTTCCTCCAGTGCTCTCTTCCTTTACCCTCTTATGTACACAAAGAAACGGCGCGCCAGACAGTCTTTCCCACCCCCTCTCCTCTCCCCCGACCTGGACATCGTGTGCATAGTGCTTGAATCACATTTTCAGTGCATACTACTAAATTAAAAATTAGAACAAATAACAAACAAAAATGTGTGCAATTGCACACTGTATAGAATTGCAAAGTAGATGGGTTGGTTTTCATTTAATACTCGTAACTTTCAAATCTGGACAACAAGTAAGATTTAAACCAACAAATACAACATATACAGCAAACCAACAAACAGTTTTATTCCTTTTTCCGACGTAAACTTGTCAGTTTATTTCATGGAAAATGTGGTTTTCTATTTCTTTAAGTTTCTTTTCGGTTTGAGAGAATCAGATATAGTGCTAATTTTCTAAAAGACCTCTCATGATAAGCTATGCATAATGATCAGCAATATTTGTATTTCCACTTTAAAGATTTTGAAAAACCTCACAACTCTGTCCTGGATTATAAATTTCTAATTGATTTTGAGAAAGATTCTTTGTTAGATTTGAAAGCATTTATTTTGAAAACAGCATCATTTATTTCGTGATAGGTAGTTGATCACTAGGGGCAGATTTTAATGAATTTTTTTTCACTTCAGAACAATGCCGTTTTGTACAGAATTTAGTTTTGTGATGACGAAACAAAATTACTCATTTTATGTCTTTTTTGTTCGCATTTTTCGTTGATTTCGACTGATAAGTCATTTTTTACCTTTTTATGTAATTTTCACTGAATTTGCCTCTGAATTCATCGATTTTAATATTTCAATGGTACTTACTTCAAACAGTATTTACGAGGTGCAACAAATGTTCACCACAGAATCCCTCACTAGCCTATTCGATTTCTTGGTTCACATATAATGTCGGCCGAAGTGAGTACTATGTAATCTAAGGTTCCTGTGAAGTTGATCGGCGCCATTCTCAGTTCGGCCGCTTTCGCGATAAATAAAGGCAAAGATTTTCTTTTAAAGAAGAGTCCAAACCCAAAGTTTGCGAGCTGAGTTCACTTGAACAAACTGAAAAAACCTCGATTACAGCAGTAACATATCCAACAACGTGAGTTGTTGATCTGAAGCTGTTTTGATCAATTTTTTCCGTCATTTTTCTTTGGCATTTTGACAGCATTTTATTGATGGTTTTTGGCAATGTTTTAGGTCATCAAAATCCGCCCCCTAATGACCACATTTGAGAAATAAGATAATCCAAAGTGTACATTTTCTTGGAGGTTTTTTGCATCGTCATTTAAAAGACTTTTACATGTAAAAAAGTTAACTTCCATCAGTTTTACATGTAAAATCCATCAGTCGTTCAAATTTTCGGTCAATTATTTCACAATTTCTGTCGTTTTTCTTAATACTGATGGTTTCGTCCTTAAATTTTAATCTCTCCTCTTTACATTGTGAAATTCTCCAGGTACCTGGGCATCGTTCTTTTTGGTAGGGATCATTCTTTTTCGGGCGTCGTTTTTCCATTTCAAAGTTTCAGTCGCTATCCTTGCTAAGTCTTAAATTGTCATCAATCCATTTTTATATCACTCGTTCTTGTTTTTTCTGGACATTTTTAAAACATTTTGAAAGAATAAGCATCGTAGTCTTCAAAATTATGACGATCTGTGTAAAGTAGAAACAAGCACGTGTTAAACGAATGTGTTCGATTGAAGGGATTTACCCAAGCTTATAATGTGGCATTTCAGAATAATTTGATTGGTAAAAAGTGTATAACGTTTCGGGATATTATTTAATTGTTAGTCCAATAATATTCCTCAAAAAAATCGGGAACGTTGCTTAACAAAAAATATGCCGGTATGTGTAAATCAAGAAATAATTCAGATAATTTTCTATTTCATTTGTACCGCATAAAAATGTGTCCCCCTCCAGACCGCCTGGATAGGTGCATTACTGTCCCACTCTACAACCCTTGTAGTTACTGCGTTTACTCCGGCTTGTGCCATACACTCTAAAGTTACTGGAGGGTAGATTACTGGGTGGGGTGGGCAGTTTGCCGAAACAATTAAATATAGAATGAGTCATTTAATTATAAAAAATCTAGTATCCTGAATCAGATGAACAAATATTTCTAACGCCATTTTACTGCAAATCGATTCCTTTCTGCACAACAGTTTCTTAATGATTCCTCTTCTATAAGAGCTTCGACTCACTATAAGGAAATCTGTAGAAAAATCTACATTTTTCAGATAAAGACTAAGAAAATTGAAAATTTGTTATTTATAGAAATAGCGAACAGTCCAGTGATCGTACCCGATTTTAAGCAGTCAGAACCTTAGCTGGCTAGCCGCCCAATAGAATTGCAGTGCACTCGCTGTTCACAAATGCCGCTAATGACGAGTCGTTCTCTGGGACCCCGGTGCCGAAAGATCACGTGGGACACATCATTATCATTACCATTGCCACTTTTCTTGGGAAAGGGCGGTGACTGTCCTAATTGGGGACCCCGATGCCGCGCGCAGGTCGCATTAGCTTAATACGCCTCTGCTAATAACCTCCCGCGTCTTCCAATAGCGCTTTGAATCTTGGTAACGTGCATATATACGAACTTCGTCCTGCGAATAAAACATGAAGTCCTTTCGAGGTTACGTGCTGAAAAGAGACACTTCAGAAACTTCAATACTAAAAATGTAAGTCGTTACGACAGTCACGATTCGACGGCGGCGCCCGGTGGCCGGCGCCCGGTGGCCGGCGCCCGGTGGCCGGCGCCCGGTGTCGGTGGCCGGCGCCTCGGTGGCCGCGCCTCGGTGGCCGGCGGCCCGTGCTGTTCGCCGGTGGCCGGCGCCCGGGGGCCGGCGGCCCGGTGGCCGCGCTCGGTAGACGGGCCCGGGGTGATGGCCGGCGCGCTCGGCTCGCGCGGCGTCGTGGGCCGCCGGGGCCGCGCTTCGGTGGCCGGCGCTCGGTGGCCGGCGCTCGGGTGCGCCCGGGCGCGTCGTGGCCGGGCGCTCGGTGGCCGGCGCTTCGGTGGCCGGCGTCGGCCGGCCTGGCCGGCGCTCGGTGGCCGGGCCTCCGTGGCCGGCGCTCGTGGCCGGCGCTCGGTGTGGCCGGTCGCGCTCGGTGTGCGGCCCGCGTGTCGGCGTGGCCGGCCTGGGCGGCTCGGTGTCGCCGCCCGGTCCGCGTGATCGCGGTCCGGCGCTGGTGTCCGCGGTCGGTGTGCCGGCGCTCGTGTCCGGCGCTCGGTGGCCGGCGCTCGGTGGCCGGCGCTCGGTGGCCCGGCGCTCCCGGTGGCCGGCGCTCGGTTGGCCGGCGCTTCGGTGGCCGGCGCTCGTGGGCCGGCTCGGTGGCCGGCCGCTCGGTGGCCGGCGGCTCGGTGGCGGGCGCTCGGTGGCCGGCGCTCGGTGGCCGGCGCTCGGTGTGCGCCGGCCGCTTCGGTGTGCCCGGCGCTTCCGGTGGCCGGCGTCTCGGTGGCCGGCGCTCGTGTCCGGCGCTGGCTGCTCCCTACAACGCGTGACCTTGAAAGGAACTTGCTGTTTTAAATCGGAGAATAGAAATACAATACAGTTTCTATGGAATAATTCTTAAGAGGCCCATTTTGCCAGGCTAAGGGAATTTGTGTTGCAAATATAATGAGGAAGACGCCGGTATTGTTTTTGCCCTCTTGAATTGACTCTATACGAAATGAGGTCCTGATTTGATCTTATATCTCTGTCTAAAAGCATGAGTTGTCGATTCGAATTTGAAAAGGGGCAGTATGAAGAGATTCATTGGGAGTGAGGAAACATGGTCATTTATTGAGAGTTGTCTTAATTCTCAATAGCCTTGAGTAGTTTAAGAGTTGGAAGCAATTTTTTTTCAGGGTGTCCATTTTGTATACCCAGAACTGAGGTTTTGTAATTGAATTAATGTTAATACATATGTTAAGGTCACATTCCTCACAGATTACACATTATCCATAATCCATTAAGTTGAGTGTACCTGCCGTTGCATTGAAGATGCCACTGTTGTCGACGACAATCGGGTATTGATAAGAAGTGCTGATTTTTTCCAACACAGAGAGCTGTTTTGATACATTTCTTCTTCAGTACACGTACTCGAAATGACGTCATTACATTGTGATCCTGTTTTTAAACCCATGCATATTCCAAAGTGTTCCTTCATTCAAAATTTTCTACAAGAACTTGTCCAAGATTTTCATGAGTTTGGTTGACACTTCTTTAAATTAAACTTTGTTTTCATTTTTTTATCGATCCATTTTCATTAGACTTCTGAAAAATTCTTAGAATATTTTTTTTAATTTGATTGTTCCTGGGTATGCTGCACATTTCAGAAACTGTTATTGTTTTGATATGAAATAAATATAATGACATTTGTAATTTTTATTTGTAATATAATGGAACTTTTTTGTTACGATTTGTTTTTATTTTGTGCCAGAATTCTCCACATCGTTCCTTTCGAAAGTCCTGCTTCTTCCTTCTGCAAGAGCTAAATGGCGGCAGCAGCAATGACCATCCGACGATGACCATGTAGAGAAACAAATTGACATGTGTGCAGGAGCCAAAGCAGGGCAATCGCACACACAATTTTCTACCCCTTTACACAAAGTATCTTGCAGAATCATCAGTTACCAGTGCAATGGATGGCACTTGGCAGGGAATGGAGTGAGATCTCATCCTGATCATAGGAGGTGAACTGGAAATTTTCAGATTTATGAATATGTAATATTATAATAGACAATTTCTATCTTACACAAGTAATACCATATATCTCTGTCGGAAATTGCCATATTTACTTTTTCATGCTTCATAAGAAGAATAAGGAAGAGAAAATGCGTAGGAGAAATTGGAAATTTTCGACAGGTAATATTATGTTTGGGCCCTGGTAACAAAAAAAGTGGATAATATGTTCTTCATATAGTGAACAAGCAAAACTCTTGTCTCCCTCCTCTCTGTGTGGTCTCGTCCCTCCCTCTCTGTGTGTTCCGTCTCCCTCTCTGTGTCTCCGTCCCTCTCGTGTGTGTCTCCGTCCCCTCCTCTCTGTTGTCTCCGTCCTCCTCTCTGTGTGTCTCCGTCCTCCCTCTCTGTGTGTCTCGTCCCTCCTCTCTGTGTGTGTCCGTCCCTCCCTCTCTGTGTGTGTCTCCGTCCCTCCCTCTCTGTGTGTCTCCCGTCCCTCCCTCTCTGTGTGTCTCCGTCCCTCCTCTCTGTGTTGTTCCCTCTCCTCTGTGTGTGTGTCTCCTCCCTCCCTCTCTGTGTGTCCTCTCTCCTTCCTGCTCGTGTCTCCCTCCCTCCCTTCTGTGTCTCGTCCCCTGTCCTCTGTGGTTCTCCCTCCCTCCCTCTGTGTGTGTCTCCTCCCTCCCTCTCTGTGTCTCCCCTCGCTCCCTCCCTCTGTGTGTCTCCCTCCCTCCCTCTCTGTGTGCTCCTCCTCTTGTCCCCTCTTCCTCCCTCCTCCCTCTCTGTGTCTCCTCCCTCCGTCTCTGTGGTCTCGTCCCTCCCTCTGTGTGTGTGTCCCTCCGTCCCCCCTCTGTGTGTGTCTCCGCCCTCCCTCCTCCCTCTGTGTGTCTCCCTCCCTCCCTCTCTGTGTGTGTTCTCCCTCCCTCCTCTGTTGTGTGTGTCTCCCTCCCTCCCTCCGTGCTCTGTGGTGTCTCTCCCTCCCCTGCTCTGTGTCTCCTCCCTCCTCGTGTGTGTGTTCTCCCTCCTCCCTCTGTGGGTGGGTGTCTCCCTCCCTCCCTCTGTGTGTGTGTCTCCCTCCTCTCTCTCTTGTGTGTCTCCCTCCTCCCTCTCTGTGTGTGTGTTCCCTCCCTCCCTCTGTGTGTGTGTCTCCCTCCCTCCCTCCACTCCTCGTGTGTCTCTCCCTTCCCTCCCTCCCTCCTCTTTGTGTCCTCCTCCCTCCTCTGTGTTGTCTTCCCTCCCTCCTCTGTGTGTGTGTCTCCCTCCCTCCCTCTGTGTTTCCTTTTGTGTGTCTTCCCTCCCTCCCTCTCTGTGTCTCCTCCTCCTCGCCTCTGTGTGTCTCCTCCCTCCCTCTTGTGTGTGTCTCCTCCCTCCCTCTTGTGTGTCTCCTCCCTCCTCTGTGTGTGTGTCTCCTCCCTCCCTCTGTGTGTGTCTCCCTCCTCCCTCCTCTGTGTGTCTCCTGCCCCCTCTGTGTGTGTTTTCCCTCCCTCCCTCTGTGTGTGTGTCTCCCTCCCTCCTCCCTCTCTCTGTGTGTTCTCTCCTTCCCTCTCTGTGTCTCCCTCCCTCCCTCTGTGTGTCTTCCCTCTCTTGTGTGGTGTCTCCCTCCCTCCTCTGTGTGTGTGGTCTCCCTCCTCCTCTCTCTGTTTCCCTCCCTCCCTCTTGTGTGTGTTCCTCCCTCCCTCTGTGTGTGTGTCTCCCTCCCTCCCTCTCGTGCTGGTGTTCCTCCCTTCCCTCTTGTGTGTCTCCGTCCCTCCCTCCTCTGTGTCTCCTCCCTCCCTCTTTGTGTCTCCTCCTTCCCTCTCTGTTGTCCCCGTCCCTCCCCTCTTGTGTTGTCCTCCCTCCTCTCTGTGTGTTTCTCTCGTTCCCTCTCTGTGTGTCGAGGTGGGTCGGTCCACGTCTGAGGCGGATGCAGGGAGGGCTCTCAGTAGTCCTCTCTATCACAATCATCTTGATCTTCCCCATCGTTCATTCTCGTCCTTTTATTAAATCCTGTCTCTTTTCTTCTATCTACCTATTTCACTGCCTCCCCCCTGTATGCAGAACGCCTACCCATGTGTTTGGCGTGCATGTCGACCCGAGTCGGAGGGAAGGTGTGTCCTTACAGTTGAAGGACCTGTTGTTTCGCAACCATTCCGTGCGCTACTTCCTGCTTTTGCAGCTGGGGACGGTTTTACTTTGGGAACATTCCTTGTGGTGTTTTCAACACACTAGCTTTGGCCTCGGACTCTTCTAGGCTGGCAGTCGGGAGCTAACCCACTTCCCATCAATCGGCTCGGGACTAGGTCTTGTACTGAACCCCAAGGTGAGCGGGGGAATCCACGGGGGGGCAGCGCTGTCACATCTCCCTATCCTTCGTGTCAACACTGGCACCCCAGTGGGGTGTCCCCTTGTTTGACTCCAATTACTGGGTGGGGAGCACGGAGGCGAATCCGCTTCAATTCTATGGAGCATAAAACAAACCCTCTGCCTCTTCCGGAAGAAGAGGCATGCTTTGGAGAACGATGGAGTGAGTAGAGTTTCCTTAGGGAAGAAGATAAACCCAGAAGCCACGTTTCCTTTTGATGGCGTGCACGGAAGAAGGAAAAGCATTTAAAAGTACTAAGTGCGGTTCGTCTTGCACGAGCCATTGAGGACGGGTTTCGGTAAACTCCGCGGTTGTGGCGTCAGAGGAATGGTACCATTCTCTTAAGAAGCCGCGCCGCGATGAAAAATCTAAAAAAACCTCAAAAAACTATTAAGATTGCCGGCATCCAGGTGGAAGTAACCACTCACCCTACCGTAACCTATATAGAGAATGATGAATCACGATGACTTTCCATTCGAAAGTGGGAGGAACTTCTGTGTTTACGATTCAGGGCGTAAGGAGGTGTTCAGGATCAAGAGGAAGGAGAATGGGACGAGAGATCCCTACTTCCCATGTGCCGCCTGGGGTGGCACTAGCACCTGTATAGATAGATAGATAGAATTTATTATTTCTGGCAAGTAGGTATAGATGGCCTGGTGCAAGAACACTACATATTTACAAGCTAAGAATAGTAATACCACTTAATTTTAAAGTATTTTAAGGCAATAATAACAATAAAAACTTAGCAGCATTACTTATACACTTTATGACTGCCATGCACGGAATTTTTTAAATAATAAATACACTACTTCATCTCACTTCACTCACTTCAATCATTCACTTACACTGGCATTTTCACTACACTACACTTGCACTTGACTTCTCTATTGTACTACACTTCACAACACTTCAGACACTTCCAATTCAACTACTACTTTAAATATAATTGTATATTTTAACAAACCAATGTATATAATAGTGTTATCACAATACTAATATTTAAAAAATAACAATTGTAAAAAATTAACTAAAATAATAAATATTTTAATAAGCCTAAACTTATACAATGTCCTTAGTTAATCTTACTTTTTGAAACTTTGTACACCTAGAGGAAAGGGTTCCATGGCTCCGCAGGTAACTTATTCCAGTCCGTTATTGTTCTATTTTGAATGAAAATTTTCCAAACATCTGTGTTCTGAACTGAATTTTGTGCTTGTGATCCACTCTACTAAAGTAATGGGTCATATCGAGTCGAATGAAAATATCTTTCCAAAGCTGGAATAACCGGGCATACGCTTTGTACATGGCACAGAGTCTTGCCTTAGCCCTCCTGATTCTAGAGACTCCCATTCCACTTTCCTTCCTATGGGCTGGGAAGTCAGTGTTTACAACGCTCTTCTCTGAACTCTATTCAAATATTCCTTTTGTGAATTTCTAATAAGGGTCCCAACAAATTGCCCGTATTCCATTAATGGACGAACTAAAGATAGGTAAGCTAATTTTTCGCTTTCGCAGTACACTCTTTTTTTAGTATTCGCATGGTAAAATGCAAAAGACCTCAGGTTTGTGAACCTGGTTTTCGCAAGTTTTAATCTTGCTATCAAATATTATTCCCAGGTACTTACAAAGCCAGGAACTGCTTGAATTCTTTTTCGTGCCTAAACGGTATTGACTTTCACTATATTTGCCGCGCCTACAAAACGTGATGGTTTTTGCTTTTTGAGCTAATTTTTACTGTCATGGCTATTGTTTTTTCTGCCGCAGAAATGTAATCTATTAGATCATCCTTGCAAAATATCCTCGTCTACTTTTGATTGAATAACTCGATATATTATACAATCATCTGCAATAGTCTTACCTTGGGAACATAAATTGTCCTGGCGGTGTTTCCACAAACGCGAGAAACAGGAGTGGTTTTCCAATAACGCTTCCTTGAGGGGATCCCTGAAGTAACCTTTGCAGGGTTGAAAATTGTTGTCCAACTCGACTTTCTGTTTCCTATCTGAAGAACTCTAATCCACCCACGTCACAACCTAGTGTCAATACACGAATGCATTAATTTAATGAACTAGTTTATCGTGTGGGACAACAATCAAATTGCCTTCGCGAAATCTATTATGGCATCCCCTCCATTTCTCCAACTTAATCTGCTAATATCCTGAAAGAATGATACTAATCTGACTTCGAGAGAAAACCATTTCCTAAAACCATGCTGTCCCTGAAATAGCCATGTCTCTTTTTGTTCCCATACTTGTCTCATATACGCTAGTTACAAATGTTCATTAGCTTACATACAACTGACGTAAGACTTATACCGGTCTATAATTTTGCTAAAACAGTTCTGTCCATTCTAAAAAATCGGAACAAAGCGAAGAAAATTCGACGTATGAAGGAAATGTCAGAAAAGCTTCAATAATAGACATCGCAGTGAAATCAATAGGGATACTTTTTCGTACTGTTTCAAGCAAGAATTAGAGGGGAAAAGGAAAATTGCGCAGGGAGTCCATTTTTAACACACATTCTCAAGAAGTGAGGAAAATAATTGGTCAGGGTTTTAGCAAAGTATATGCTAGCTTCCAATCTTTTGGAACCGCTTGAATTGTTGATCGAAACATGAAATAACTTGTCAGAATACGGTAATATGCCTCTCACACTGAGTTTAAAAATTATGTCCTATTGAAATGTCATTGGACCCCGAGCTTTCCATTTTTCAAATTGATTTAATAATTTCGCTTTTCGCTTTCGCAATTACATTTACGGTCTATTTTAAACTGATTGGGTTACAGCCTCCTGATATCTGAGTATGGTGAGAATTTTGTTTTACAAACGGAACTGAAAGTAGGCAATTTAATGGCTTTTTGGCTTTTTCCCCGATCATCTATTAGTAACCCGTTAGTATCTCTAACGATAGGAATTTTCTTCTTTATTTCCTCTTCTTTGCGAACATATTTGTAAAACCCTGACCAATTATTTTCGCTCACTGTCGAGAATGTGTTTTTAAAAAATGACTCCTGCGCAATTTCTTTTCCTCTCAATTCTTTTGAACAGTTAGAAAAGTATCCTATGATTTTCACTGCATGTTCTACTTATTGAGCTTTTTCTGACATTTCTCTTCATACGTGATTTTCGCATTATCATTTGCGATCTGAATTTTCTTTTTAAGTATTTAATGCGGCACAAACATTTGCAATGCCATTCTTCAGTATGCTCTTTAAACGCGGTCCAAGTTTCCTCCATACCCCTTTTCTATTCTCCATAAACCGATCGGTACTGGGTCTCCTCAGGTAGTGGTGAAGGCCCTTTTAGTGTTTGCCTCCTGAACTGGCCAGAGTTTTTGGAACGTTGGGAATTCTTTTTATGCGAAAAAATTTTATGTCTAAGTCAACTAAGACCGCTTTGTGGTCTGCTTTATGCCATCATGAATCGCAAGACAAGAAAAGCTCTTGCGGCCTAATTAGGTAAACATTAGAAGCGCCTCCTGTCTCGTCGTCTATCTTCTACCTGCGCTAATTCGCCCTTCCCAGATCGAGTCTGTTACGGACGTGTTGTACTTTCGCTTCGCTGCACAGCGCTCTACCGGGCGAGGATTTAGATGAAACCCCGGTAGGACAGATGTCAGCCATGCCTCAGCCAGTAATTCGGGGTCGACAAATAATGCCATCGACGTTCTCCAAGCCCACAATAAACGCCCGATTCATGTTCAGGTTTGGGAATTGAGTCTGTTCGCGTCCGAGCTAGATTACGGGGCACTGAAAATTAAACTTCGCATTTTTATATTTGCTTTTAATATCACTACCAATCTACCCACTGTTTTTATGATGTAAAAAAA
>BOPP01000149.1:3197785-3218390 GCA_017312745.1 Gryllus bimaculatus | reverse complement strand
TTGCAAGAATGGAGCGATAAAACTGTATTCAAGTTCTCCCCCTCATGCACTTTTGTAGAATATATCACCTCCCTAAACCATCCTAAGCTTTTTTTTAGGAGAGGGGTCATCAACTTCCCTTCGTCGAATCTACCACTTTCCTAGACCTGACTTTCGACAAGAGTTTAACATGGCGAAAGCGCATTCAAAACTTGAAGGTATCTCCATTGAACCTCCTTTGCACCCTTACTGGTAGACCATGGGGCGCAGTCAGAGTATATCTTTTGCGACTTATAGGACAATCATCAGTCCTATCTTAAGTTATGGGTGTATTGTGTATGGGTCAGTCTCCATCGACCCTCCGTTCATTGAATACCATGCAGAATGCCGGTATACGGATCAGCACAGGCGCCTGCCGCACGAGTCTGTGTGTCTGTCTCCCCCTCTCTGCGTGTCTGTCCTCCCTCTCTGCGTGTCTGTTCCCCTTTGGTGTCTGTTCTCCCCTCTCTGCGTGTCCTGTCTCCCTCTCTGCGTGTCTGTCTCCCCTCTCTGCGTGTCGTCTCCCCTCTTTGGCGTGTCTGTCTTCCCCACTCTCTTGCGTGTCTGTTCCCCTCATCTGCAGTGTCTGTCTCCCCATCTCGTGTCTGTTCCTTCGACTGTGCTCCCCTCTCGTGCTGTCCGTCTGTCTCCCCCTTCTCTGCTGCGTTTCTGTCTTTCTCCCCCTCTCTCTGCGTTTCCCTTGTCTGTCTCCCCTCTCTGCGTGTCTGTCTCCCCCTCTCCTAGCGTGTGTGTCTCCCCCTCTCTGCCGTGTTCTGTCTCCCCCTCTCTGCGTGTCTGTCTCCCCTCTTACTGCGTGTCTGTGGTCCCCCCTTTGAGTGTCTGTCCTCCCCCTCTCTGCGTGTCTTCCCTCTGACTACTCTCCCCTCTCTGCGTGTCTGTCTCCCCCTCTCTGCTGTCTGTCTCCCCTCTCTGCGTGTCTGTTCACCCCTCTTGCGTGTCTGTCCCTCCCCTCTCTTGCTGTGTCTCCCTGGTGTCTGTCTCCCCCTCTGCTTCTGTCTTCTTCTGTGTTTCTGTCTCCCCCTCTGTCCTGCGCTGTCTGTCTCCCCTCTCTGCGTTGTCTTGTCTCCCCCCTCTGCGTGTCTGTCTCCCCCTCTCTGCGTGTCTGTCTCCCTCCTCTCTCGACTGCGTTGCTCTGTTCTCCCCTCTCATGACAGATGTCCTGTCTCCCCTCTCTGCGTGTCTGTCTCCCCCTCCTATGCGTGTTCTGTTTTACCCCCTCTCTGACGGTGTCATGTTCTCCCCCTCTCTGCGTGTCTGTCTCCCCCTTCTGCGTGTCTGTCTCCCCCTCTCTGCGTGGTCTGTCTCCCCCCTCTCTGCCGTGTCTGTCTCCCCCCTCTCTGGCGATGTCTGTCTCCCCCCTCTTGCGTGGTCTGTCTCCCCCTCCTCCTGCGTTGTCCTGTCTTCCCCCCTTCTCTGCGTTCCTCCGCTCTGTCTCCCCTCCTGCGTGTCTGTCTCCCCCTCTCGGCGTGATCTTGTCTCCCCCTTTTTCTCGCTGGTCTGTCTGTCTCCCCCCTCTCTGCGTGTCTGTCTCCCCTCTCTTGCGTGTCTGTCTTCCCCCTCTCTGCGTGTCTGTCTCCCCCCTCTCTGCGTGTCTGTCTCCCTCTCTTCGTTTGTCTCTTGCGTTGTCTGTCTCCCTCTCTGCGTGTCTTGTCTCCCCTCTCTGCGTGTCTGTTCTCCCCTTCTTCTGCGTTCTGTCTCCCCTCTCTGTGTTCCTGTCTCCCCTCTCTGGCGTGTCTGTCTCCCCCTCTCTGCGTGTCTCTGTCTCCCCCATACTCTCTGCGGTCGTCTCTCCATGCGGTGTCTCTCCCCCTCTACTGCGTGTCTGTCTCCCCCCTCTCTGCGTGGTTGTCTCCCCCTCTCATGCGTTGTCTGTCTCCCCCTCTCTGCGTGCTGTCTCCCCCAGGTTCTCTCCCCTCTCTGCGTGTTGTCTCCCCCTCTCTGCGGTGTCTGTCTCCCCTCTCTGCGTGTCTGTTCCCCCATCTCTGCGTTGTCTGTCTCCCCCTCTCTGTGCGTGTCTGTTCTCCCCCTCTCTGCGTGTCTGTCTCCCCCCTCTCTGCGTGTCTGTCTCCCCCCTCTCTGCGTGTCTGGTCTCCCCCCTCTCTCTGCGTGTCTGTCTCCCCCTCTCTGCGTGTCTGTTCCCCTCTCTCTGCGTGTCTGTCTCCCTCCTCTCTGCGTGTCTGTTCTCCCTCATCTATGCGTGTCTGTCTCCCCTCTCTGCGTGCTGTCTCCCCTCTCCTGCGTGTCTGTCTCCCTCCTCTCTGCGTGTCTGTCTCCCCCTCTCCCTCCTCTCTGCGTGTCTGTCTGTCTTTAAATTTCCTCCTCATGGGTAGTTCAAGTGATGCTTAAAAAAGGGGTCAGGTCCCATTTTGGGGGATTTCTCTGCTTTTTCTAAAACTGCAAACAAAAAATTAATATTGCAAAACTACAGTATTGATGATAAATATTTTTGTTCTTAATGAATATTTTTAAAACCTAATCTTAAAGAAATGGAAATGAAAATCTGAATTTTGAGAATTGCAAATGTGTTTATTGTGAAAATTGAGAAAAAATAATAATTGAAGTAGAAATTTGTTCGAGATGTAGGTGTGAGACTGTTAGTTTGGAACTAACAAGAATGATTCAAAGAACATTAGTTAGAATTTCTGAGCAGAAAAAAAAAGTTGGAAACTCTTTCTAGGTTCATGTTGTACTAATATTGGTTAGCCATTACAAATTACACAAGACTGTGTGTGTTGCACCCCAGCTTAAATATGAACAGGATTTTAAGATTAAGAAATGAGGGGGATATGTCCACTTTTTAGAATATTTTAGTATGCATTATAAAACTGTGCTAGTTTTATTTCTGTGGGGAATCATTTTTATTTATTTCAGTTTGTTAAGAGTATTGCAAAGCTTGTTTCTGTTTTCATAAGGCATAAAAATAACGTTTTCCACTGAAAACGAACTTGGTCCCTACAATTCTTTCACCCTTCATATGAGCATATGCAGTTTAAGATCAATTTTCAATTTTTTCTCACAGGATATGGAAACAGTGTACACAACATGGATCCTCTTATGTTTGCACCACCCACTGGCGCATGGTATGGTGTCTCTTCAACTAACTACTCACCAACACCTGGTGGTTTCTTTGGCTGGGTTCCACAGACTCCTTCATACCAAACAATTTCGTGTAAGTAATAGGTGTAACTGAAATGTATATTTTCTTGTGAAATACATAAGTTTTCTTTCTCCTCAATCCCCCTCCCCCTTCCCAACACATTAAAAATCATAAATTGACATACTTTTCAAATTAGTTTCCCAATGTGTTTTCCTTGCAACACTATAGATCAATCAGAGTACTAAAAATTAATGAAGATGTTTTAGTGGGATAATTAACTTTGTTAATTTTAATAATAAAATAGTGACAAAAGCTAAATGATTGTTGTATGTATTATTTCAGTGATAGGCTTGTAAAATCTAGAAATTTCATTTACTCACATTAAAATCGACATTAAACTTGCATTTCAATTACTATTAATTTTCTTTTCATTTTAATTATACTTTGATTCCTTGTGCCTCTTTTCAATGTTTTAAAATATATTTTCACTGTTTCAGCAAATTCTGCTTTTATGACAAGGATGCCTCCACCGTATCCAGACAATAATATTTACAAAAATTACCCTCCTCCTCCATACAGTGATTCACACTTAATGTAATTGGTTCCCTCTCATGAAGGTAAGTTTACAGACATGTTAAAAAACACAACTATTAAAGAATTTTAAAAAACAACCTTTGAGCTTTCATCAATACTAATTTTGTTAAAAACATTGTGATTTTTCCAAAACATGACTACTGAACTTCTCTTTAATATTTGTTTTATTGGATTCTACTAAAGTGAAGGAAGAGGTCTGATCCTGACATTAGTAAGAGTATTTGAGATTTTTAGATCTCCTGTAGATGCCTAAAAACTTTTAAAAACTGAAAGCGTTACAAATTCTAGCCACTCTAAAAGATTTTCCAATGTTTTAGAGTTCCGTACTAAATTTTAAATATTTAAGAGTAATTGCCAAATTATGATTCTCATAATTTCATTCATGTCTGCATTATCTTTGCATGTCTTGAATGCTGTGATTTTTGCACCTCACCAAGTTATACATTGATTTGATTCTGCCATTTCTATATTGTTCTCCCATTTATCTCAATGAAACCTCTTTTTCTTCTCGATATCCCTTATTGATGCTCGAATGATAAATGAACAGTTTTCTAAGAAGCACTGCTGATTAGACAATTTCAAGGCTGTTGGAAAGTTTCAGGGAAGACGTCTCCAAAGATTTAATTGTAGTGCTTTCTGAAAATCAGGCCACTATAATTTCTCCGTTTATCAGTATCATGCAATTGCTTTGATACCCCCCCCCAGATAACTGATGCACCATGGAAGCTATTGTTTCCAAACACAAATCAATTCAAAAGTGAGATTTCTGAGGTTCAGGGTTTTGGGGAGAATGAGAATCAGTCAATAAGAACTGTTTTGGGGTTTGGATATTCTTCTTCTTCTTCTTCTTCTTCTTCTTCTTCTTCTTCTTCTTCTTCTTCTTCTTCAGAATTTATGTTCGATGCCATGATGTGGATACATGTTGCAAGGTTTGAAATCGCTGAGCATGAAGAACTCGATACTTTTTTTTGTAGAAAAGGGTTTGAATTCTTCTGTGAAGTGTTCATCTTACACTCATATCAGAGGGGTTTTGTGCTTAGGCACTTTTAAATAAAATGTAGAATGTTTTAAAAATATAAAATGAATCCACAATGTCACTGTTAAATGTTTCTCATGGATTATGGAATAAATACACCGCTGATTCAAATTTAATTATCGACTCTTTATTTCATATAAATTCTACTTAAGATGTTCTTACTGGAAACATTATTGCTAGTTTTTACTTTCCTGTGTCAAATTCTCACTCTGCGTTAACAGTGCCCCGTAAGGTTTAATCTAAATCTTCAGTGCCACATCATGATTTCACTCCTGATTTACGGACCAAAGAGATAATTTACAAGTAGCGGAGGTTCACGTGTGATAATCTGGGAAAGAAAAATGTTAATGGTGCCTCCTGAGGTTGTGCATTTAGTTTCTAGTGAATGGTATCAAGGTCAAGGGAGACTGCTAAAAGGAGGGGAATATTGACTGCTCAGTGTTTCATTTTCACAAACCAAACTTCCTTGCTATGATTTGCATTTTTGTTGATTGCATTGAAGCTTGATTTGCATTTGAAATACCATCTGGGTTTATGGACAGACGTATTTCAACACAATACAATAGTTGCATTTTAGAGAGGAGGCTACAGCAAAAAATTTTTACAATACTGAATTGTTTGTCTGCTTCTTTATTAAAAATATACAGGAAAAATAAAAAAATTATTTTTTTAAAAAATTGCAAGTAAATAGAAAAGTTCAGTCATATGTAAAAGGTTATTATAAGGCGTAAAATATGTAAATATCTGTACGTTCGAGTAAAATATGTAAAAATATGTTCTACAAAGTCAATCATTTTTCATCATTAACCAATAAAAAACATGAATACATTGTTGATTCGACTAGACAGTTTCGTTAGGATAATATGTTATTACATTATTATCCGTGCCCTAATCACAATTTTGGTCGTCATGTATTTCGATTAACCTTTGGCAAACTTTGCATAAAATAAACCACAATAGTTAGATAGCTTCAATACAACTCTCCCATCCAGTAGTAAAAATTGATCATATTTTTTGTTGGAACATTCGACCTTTTGGTTGATGATGAAAAAAATATAAAATTGTTTTCGAATTAAATTTTGCTGCACCATTAATTAGTAAATTGAGAATATGAATTCAACAAGGAACAAGGACACTGCTATTTGCCTCTCATATTTGCCATGATATCATACTCTTGACCACGTATGTTTATAATATTTAAATTAAGATCAGTTAAATGATCAATCCTGAAATTTGTTAGTCCAGCACCTGTTGAATCGACAATTTTACAGAAATGTAAAACTGTGTTCTTTAATTTCAACTTTCTGTGCTTATTTATTGTATAAATATAATATTTTCTAAATCTATTCTCATTTTTTGCCACCCTGGTTCAATGCACCTCTTGAACCTGGGTCATGATTGTGCTGTCTAAGTATACATCAATATGTAAATGAATATAATCTTGTGCAGAAACTGAGCAACACAGGACAAATTACTATTTTGTAATGAGGCCAAATATAATAAAATAAATACTAGTGTGCCATCAGCACTGTTTACACTTAAAACTGGCAAAACTCTAAGTAGCTTTCTCTAAAGTGCGCTCTGTTATGAATTAGAGTCCAGATTTTTATCTAATTAGATACATATTTTTTCTCTTTTGTATATTCAGCTCTTAGAATTGTTATCTTGATGAATCATAACAATCTTAACACAATATCAAAATTTTTTCGTTACACATTTTGTAATATAATACATATTTTGCAAAACTTTGTAGTATTCAATCAGTTTTCTTTGAACTTAGTTCAAAAAAACTATTTAATGAATTTTTTTGATCAGCATACTTTTTTCTTGGACAAAATGAGAAATGTGTGCTGAAGGCGAAAGGTACCTCGTGTGAAGATGCGGTCAGTTGAACACCTTCTACCGGGGTTATCTTCCATTGGGCATTGCATACCGGGCATTGCTTGTAGTGCTCGGTAGCACTGAGAACATTGCCTTTAACTGTGGAAAGTATCAGGAATGTTGTTCTTAAGCTTTGTTCCAAATTTCTGGGAAATATTTATTGTAGCAGATGTATGAAGATAACATTACAATGATTGTTTGCTGGTCATTGAGTCGCCATGTATTACAATGACTGTCTTTGCTCTAAAAAATTAAAGTCCTCTTAAAAACATTAATCCAGTAGACAAAGTGATATTTATTTTTAAATTTGGTTTAATAAATGATTTCTTAATGTAAATTCAAGTTGTGTAAATTATTTTTTTTTGTAAAAAAAAAAAAAAAAATAAAAAATAAATTATTTCAACGAGCTAGAATATACTAGTATATTCTAACTCTTGTGTTCTTTTGACATTCAAAATTGATGTAGCAGGACTAAAAACTTTACAGTACATGCACCATGAACTCATTAAATACAGGTTTTATATAAATTTGAATTTTGTATTGTTGCAGAACAAACCATGGATATTCAAATCCACAACAAGGAAGACAGAAGATAAAAAATGCCTTAGAACCATTCATCCTAAAGACATTGCCACACTGTTTCATTTTCCTTAAATTTTTTGTAATTACTACTCTTTTGTATTTCCAAGTAATTCTTTTAAGCACTGTCTTGTGTAATTATTTTGATTCACTAATTGTCACAATCACCTCATGGTTTATACTTTGTAAGAATTAAGTTACATTGACAACCCACAACACTTTGCTATAATAAAATGTTATTTACCCTTTTTTTTCTGTTATGGCAAAAATCTGATGAATAAGATTAGGCCCAAGGAATCCAATTTGCATGGTAGAGCACCCCTTCTTTTAAAAGAAGTCTGAATGCTCTAGATTTAAGAGACTTTCAGCACTGCTTGAAGAGATACGCACAGTTGAGAACTAATTCAATTTATGGACCAATACACTCAATAATAATAATAATAATAAAGGAGCTGTGAAGTTTCCTTTCAATGGGGAAGCAATGTCTTTCTTATTTTGAATGATTTCTTGCTTTTCTCTTTTTACACTTTTGCATACTGCTTCCACATTGTTTCATGTGGTTTAATATTCCTAGTTTTCAAAGTGGAACATCAATTAATATCAAGGAGTATTGGTGGAATGCTGATGAAGTTCTGTTGACATTATTAAAGGATAAAATAATTGAAGTAATCTTTGTCCACTTAGATGTATTCAGAGAGCCAGATTTCAATGGCTGTGCAGTCATCAGTTGTGTCATATATAGTGAAAGTTGGGAGACTGCCTCCCAACTTTCAGAGCAGAGACCCCTCAGGGCACTGTCTCCCAACTTTTGCCATATACAGCAATACTAATGATGACAGGAAAGCCATCTCTATGAATAAATTTAAGTTGACAAAGATTTCTTCAATTATTTCATCCATCAAGAAGAATTTTCATGTATTCTTCTACAGAGAAAAAAAATTTAAAAAATATTTATTTGCAAAAGAACATGGGACCTAAATGGAAACAACCTGTCATTAATTTCCTCTTGGGTGACAGGCATTTTTTTAAGGAAACCTTAAATGAAAGTGATGAGAGAGTAACATTGAATTCACTTCCATTTTCCTGAAACTTGAAGGCAATTACACTGTTTTACTTGAATTGAAAGAGAGAACTTTTTTTTAAAAGAGATTGGTAGAATAAATGCGATTAACAATGAGAAAATTAAAAAAGCACAAAAACAGTTGTTAAGATTTTGTCGGTGGGTCTGGAGTGTTGCTAGAGACACGCATCATATCATAACAGATAACTTTATTATCCTCTGCTTTACAGGAACATAATACTGCTTTACACTTCTAATTCAAGATGGCATGCACTGCACACGCACAACACAACGCATACAATTAGCATGCTTGCCAAAGCATACGAAGCCACAGGAGTGGCAGATACTGCCAACCTATGAGACAGAAGTTCTTTTTATTTCTAACACTTCCCCTTAAATAGAACATTGTTATACATATACACACTGCAGTTTATGAGGGCCAACTACTTAAAACATAGATCTGATATTTAACGTTTCCAAGCACTTCAAGTGTTTCGGTTTTGGCAGAGCCTTGGTGAGAACATCTGCCGGCATGTCACCAGAGGATAAGTGCTCCACTTCTATTTCCCCAGACTCCAAAAGTTCACATACAAAATGATGGTTAATGTCTGTGTTTGGTACGTCCATGGAACCCTGGATTGGTGGCTAATTTCTGAGCTCCCATGTTGTCGTAGATTCTTATGGCCGTCGATCCTCTCACGTCCATCTCTTCCAAGAATCGTTGAAGATAGACTGCCTCCTTAGCGGCTTCTTCCAGAGCCATGTACTCTGACTCGGTCGAGGAGAGTGCAAGTCTTTTGTTTTCTGGACTCCCAAGGCAAGGCACGGCACCTCCGTTCCAGGTAAATATGTAGCCGGTGAATGAACGCCTAACATCGAGATTTTCCCCCAAATCTGCATCTGCTTATCCAGTGAAGTCAGCTTGTTCGGTCACCGTCGGACGTCTTCTATTTTTCAGTCTTGGCTAGCTTGTTGCCTACATCCAGTGGCATAGCTACAGGGTTGCAGTCTAGCATGCCAAAACGTCGAAGCATACCCTTAATGCACGTAGTCTGAGTGATAGAGATTTCATCCTTGTCTCTAATGAAGTCCATGCCGTATGTAGTTCGCCATATAAACAGCCTCTGCCCGAAACGATGGAGGCAACTAGGACTGTGCAAGTAGATAACGGGCCGTTTCTACCATGGACCGATTCTTGCGCTCTGCAACTCCATTTTGCTTTGGGTAGTGAGGTGCAGTAAGTCTTCTTTGGATTCCCGAACGTCTGATGGTTTCGTCGAATTTCCGGTTAACGTACTCCGTTCCATTATCTGTTTGAAGACATTTGACCTTCATCCCCTTTTGGATCTCTAGGCGAATTCTAAAAGCTTCGAATTCATCAAAGACATCGCCCTTTTGCTTCAGGAATTTCACCGCAGTCCACCTCGATGAACGTCGAAAAGTACTGAGCCTTTCCACGTGATGTCGTCCGTACAGGGCCGCACACGTCGGAGTGAATTGTCACCAATGCAAGATTCTCTCTCCGATTTCTTTGGGAAAGGTGGACAAGTCATCTTGGCTGAAGACAGACCTAGCATACGAAGTCGCCCCCAACACCATCGAGCTTCAACCCCTTGATAGTTGAAATAATTATGAGTCGTCATTGCCAACAATATTATTTATTACAATAGCAGCTTTCGATGGCTTAGCCATCATCAGTTTTCTAATACAAGGACAAAAAAATTAAAACGTGAATATTTTTTTTTGATTTGACAACAAAATTATAATAAAGGTTACTAATAATTTACAATTTTTAGAAAATATATTTAACATTCTAAGAACTGAAAGAAAGAAAAGGGGGGTTAAGTTATTAAATACTAAAGGAGAGTGATTGAAATTGAATTAGAACACTTAAAATTTGAAACAGAAAACATGGAAATGTAAGTTGAGCCATTCCTTACCTGCTGTATGGAAGTCACAAAAAGGACTACGCTGGCTCGGGCGAGGGGAGAAGGGGCCTAAGTATCCGGCCGTGGGGAGGACGACGGCCTTGGCCTGGGTGCGGTGCGCGTCTCCTGTGCCGCCCCGGGGGAGCGTGGTGTGGGAGTGGTGTCTAATAATAATTTTAGTAGAGGAGAGGGGCTATGGTTTATGTTTTCATTCAGTAAGTTATTATTTAAATGGATATGCGGGTTTTCTAAAGTTAATCTGGTGTGGTATTGATTTTCTATCTCTAGTATACGAATATCTGTGTGTGGATTGAATGTATGGCCTGTCTGGAGTAAATAATCGGCAAAAAAGAGATTTACAGGTGTTGTGTTTCCAAACGCGTATATGTTCCTTAATTCTGGTATTAAAAGTTCTGCCTGCTTGACCAATATATTTGGCTTCGCAGTAATGGCAATTTAGTGAATAGACGCCGCTTTTTTTTTTCTCCCTAAAAGATGTGTGTTGTTTGGGGGACAGCATTTTGATAGTTCCCTTCCTAGCTGCTTCGCGTAGATCCTGGATATTCAAGTGACCAAGAATGCGGTGCCATTCTATCAAGGTCTTCTTCGTCTTCTCAGAAGCCTTCATCGCGTCGTTGCTGGCAACACTTCTGCAGTCCTTGCCTTGAGATTGAATATAATACAGCCCGTCGACTCTCTTCGCCCTGACAGCTACATTTCCCTTTGGGTCCTGTCCCAAACACGCCTCGTACGGATTGTTTGTAGGCGAAGCGAGAAGACTTATGTCCGCATTTCTTGCGTTCGGTTTTTCGCTTTTGCAATCCGCCGCCTTATGACCAACTTTATGGCACCTGTGACATTTAAATTTAAAGGGCTCTTTCTTGGACCTTTCACCCTTCTCGTTGCCATTTTTTTCTTGAAGTTGTTCTTCTTGTAGTGGTGTCCTGCCATCGCATTCTCCTCTGTGCCGTGGTTGTCGGCACATTTCCTCGCGTCCTTTTCTTCCACGATTTTGATGTGCAACGTCTCCGGGAGCGGTAAATCGTCGCGGTATTCTATTGCACGTCGGACATTCTCGAAGCTGAGCGGCAAAATATACAGCAGCATGATGGCAAGTACGTCATTGTTGATTTCTATGTCCACGTCGCGTAGCTTGTCCACAGCGTCGAAAACCTCGAGCGACGATCACGCACACTCTCTCCTTCCGTCATCTTCTGCAACGTGAGCTGCTTTAGCAGGGTTGGTTTTGTGCGCGGGCCATTAGATTGGTGAACTCTTTCACAGACGATAATTTATATACTTTTTAATTGATTATATCACAGATTCCACATTTGATTTAATCAAGAATTTGAGGGTTAACTTCCAGAAGAAACTGAACAAGGGTTAAGGGGTTTTAAAATTTAATTCATACTCGTAAGACACTATTCCACAATTTTTATATAAAACCACAGATGATAAAAGGTTCCATTAATTCAGAAATTAAACCACAAAACAACCTCCAAGTTTCATCCATGGAAATTATTTAATTGAAAATATGATATGGATCACCAGAATTGGAAAGTTCTTAATACAGTTACCAAAAATTATGTAAATATAATATTAAACTAAAATTTCTAATGTTCCTTTACTACTTATCGGATGTTGTTATTTAAGTAACAATTTTATTGTAAATTCACCCTTAAGTTGCATTTTATGTACTATTATTGTTCATAAAAATGGATGTTTTTGTTCTACGTCAATAATTTTTTTATTGGCCTAGGCCTAGCACCAACTTAAGCAAATCGCAAAGAAACAACAATGACTTGCTTTACCACAACATTCAGGCATTTAACTTTTTGTCAAAAGCTAAATCATTTTAGTTCAAGTTTATTTTGAAATAATGAAGTTAAATCCACATTTTTTTATTACATTAATTTAAAGTTTTTTTAAAATATTTCTGCTCGTTGATGACAAATCGCCGTACTGTAACCTTATTGTATTAATATGAAATTGCTTGACTGGTGGCTCAAGTTACAAATATTAGCACATTAGGGCCAAGCATAATTTTTACATCTCTATGATAACATTTGTGCAATTATTTGAATATTTTTATTAATATACTTAATAAATGGAGATGAGAGTTCAAAAAAAGTGGTGTTATGCATCTTGGCTGAGAAGTAAGTTTTTCATATTTTTTACCATGCTTGTCTTGTTTTGCTTTACTAAAAAACTTTTACTTCTTAGCCTTGATGTGTAAATAACCGTTTTAATGTAATTCAGTGGAATTTTGTATACAAGAGTTAAGTTTTTGACTTATTTTGTCTTCACTTTCTATCATCAGTGTTTTAGTGAACAATGTAAATATTTATGTAAAAACAATAAAAAATCTTGTTGACAAGGGTCTTTTTCCCACATATTTATTAATTGATCTTTATAATATGAATATTAGTATTATTTATTATTTTTTTAAATTGACTTAAGATTTCATGTTGTTGCATATTCTTTTTACATCTAACGTATATAACTATTTCTCTTGCTTATATTTTTGATTTAACAAACATTTTAACAGCTCCATGTATGTAACTTAATCATCACTTTTGTCAGACTTCAAATATCTTGGGGAAAAGAAGCACCAGGAGCCCAGTCAAAAGATGGCATCATTGGAGCGGCAACATGCCTTTAGATCTAAAACATGTAGTGGTAGATAAAGAAGAATGCTCAAAAGTTTCCATGAGATAAATCTATAAAACTAATATTTTTTTGATAATTACATTGCAAAATGACACTAATGCTTTATTCGTGAACGAAACAGAGCTATAACTATCTATTATTATATACTGGGTTTTAAAGACTGTTGAATTTACTACTTCATTTTTCAAATTATTTTACTTTGGTTCTTAATTTGAACTTAAATAGTTAATAATTTTACAATTGTTATTCTGCTCCCTGCACTAGAATGATATCCTAATCTTCATCAGTTTTGGAGTTGTTTTATTTGGGTCAATGTACTGCAAAAGTGAATTTTGCAGAACTATTAATGTACTTCTAAAATTTTCTGGAACCTCAGGATCCTAGCAAAGAAAATACTTGTTGTATCTTTATATAGATTTCCTCACAGTGTACTGGTTTACAGAAAACTTTCTTGCCTTCTCCCTTAAAGCACGGGTAGATCCAGGACTACGGGCATGGCCCCTGCCAAAAGGAATAGCTTTTGATTACATATTTTATTTGGCAGATTTTTTCACCTAGAAGGTTTGTGCTGTTAATTTTGTTGTTACTCTTACTAGATGGTGTTGTAGAACAAAACTAAATGTTCCTGTCAAATACTCTGAAGCATTTTTGAATCTGTTGTTAAGTAACTCCTAAACAAAGTGTTAAGACATTACAAACTAAAATTTTAGACAGTACAAAGACACTAAAATCAAAATTGTGAGGCCAAAGGCCTCAAAGGGCTTTTCAGCATTACCCCACTTGCTCATAGATGTGCTGAATCTGAAACTAAATGTGAAAGAGGGACAGAGACAGAGAGAAAGGGAGATGAAGAGGAGAATGTCTTTCGTGTTCCGCAAGTATAAAATATAATAACAAATGTTTATTATTTAACAAAATCTACAATATCCCTCCTCCCCAAAAAAATTATCAGCTGGATCCACCCTTTCCTTGACTTTACGTACCATTTCAACAAACAAAAAAGTAGAACTACAAATAGAGGCGGGGGGGGAAATCACATGATAAAACTCTCAAGAAACTAACCATGGCTGTCACATGTAAACAAAACCAAACTGAACTCTTTATTCATGTTTTGTTTTCTATTCATAACGAGAAGCCTCTATAGCACTCGAGAACTTTGGTCAAGAGCTGGAAGCCAGTGGACTTCACACAGAAAGTAGAAAGTGAAAGGACTTTTAAATGATGACTTCTTAATTGAACTATCATATGAGCAAACTAATTTTTTTGAAATTTTTAAACAGCACCATTGGGTGATAACACGTAGGGTAATGTTTGGCAATTGCTAAACTTGCACCAATTTGGTGGCTTTCTCAACCAGTCATCCATGTGAAGATTCTTAACTTTAGTTGATTTTTTCCACTGAATGTAGAAAGTGACTTGCGAATAAAACTGTTGTTTTAAGCCAGATATAGCTTCTCTCATGAGGTACAAACTATGTCAAAAATCCCACTTAAGTTTTTTAAATTTTGAAGCTTGACAGCTTATTTTTGAAATTTCTTTCATCATGACAAGTAAGAAATGACAAATTTTTTTCTTTGGTAAAAAAATTTGCAGGAACAGAAGCTAATTTAGCTGAAAGCAAAATAAAAGTACATGTGTATATGTACTTCAAAATATTTTTACATTGTAGAATGAAGCAAAACACTTAGCTGTAACATAACTGATAAGGGACATTCCATGCACATTCAATTTTGAGTGTTTTGGGAGGCATGGCCTATTTCCAAACTTCCAAATCTCATTTCTCTAACACCATTAAAAAGAATATAAAAACATAAAAAAAAAAATGTTTATACGGTATGCAGATCAAAATATTTTTTTCAGTTTGGGTTAGTCAGGGTACTCACCTTTGCTTTCTACTGTTTTTACCATTGTTTCAGCAGAATGCATTACACTTCACTAATTGAAGTCCCTCAAGCAATAAAGTTGAAAAACTTGATAAAATACTTGAAGCAATTATATCTGAAATATGTTTTTCGTCAAAAATATTTCAGATACCAAATACAAAATACTTCCATAAAAGTATTTTATATACAAAATAGTATTTTAAAATACTTTTCAAAATACAACCAATAGTGATGCAGTTTCACAATTTCTCAAAACTTGGTTGTGGTTTACAATTGTACATAACTGAACGTTTCCCTTCACCACTACTAGTTTTTAACACTATCACTAATGTTTTTGCTTGTAATTGATAAGGGTCTCAATCCATTAACATTGAGTTTTGTAACAAGATCACCAAATTTTGAGTTTCCTTTTTCAAACCAGATGCTAAGCTTGATTTAATTTCTTGGCATTATATCATTATTCTCTGTGCTGTTCATTTTCCTCCTATGTGAATTTGAACTTTTGGACCTCTCATTTTTATAGTTCTCAAATTCACTCATCACACCAAGATGAATCGTCTATAATGGGTAAAGAAATAATCAGTTCCCCAGAGAAAGAATGACCATTGAATTCAGTCTATTGAAAACCATTAGGTGCATTTTAAAATTTATATTACTGCTTATTATTTTTAGTTTTAAGTGTGCCTTAAAATTTATGGTCGCACTGTAGTAACCACTTATTGTCTGTTTGGTAGGTCAAACACATTTCTCGTGGCACTTACACTTTAGCACCTAACTCTTAAAATATGTTCCATCTAAAATAGCACATTTGATGATTTATTAATTTGAACACTCGTGTAGCAAGATTCTCTCTCTCCACAGCTCGAGCACAAGCTTTTATTCAGTGCATATAACCACCTTTCATACAGGTGGTGATGCATAATGTGACAATATAATATAACGTCTGTGAAGTGGTTTCCAAAATCAATTGATATTTCGATGTGCCACTCGAAATAAGTTTCATTCAATTAACTGAAATTTTGAGTTGTTAAAAATGTACTTTTAAATACTGCTGCAGGCAGTGAAAAATAGCTGTGAAATAACAATAATGTATGTTATCATGTTTAACTCGATATTTAAATTTTCAACAGCAGATCAATAAAAAGTATTTTTTGTATTTTGAAAATTCAAAATACTACCAGAAAGTATTTTTGATAGAAATACATGTTTAAATACATATTTTCAATACAAGTATATTAGATACTTGAATGAATACATTACATTCAAGTATATTACATACTGCCCAACTCTGAGACTGGTATGATTAAAACCAAATTATTTTTCAAAATTTAAAAAAATTTATTCTTCAGAATTCCACAAGTACATATTATACAGTTTAGCTTTTAAAATGTAATTCTCAATAAAAAAATAATTGAATACAAAAACTCTTGCTATTCTTTCAGTTGATATAATTATTGCCATTCATATTTTTGAGTTACATTTGAAAATTGTTTGGGTTTTTATTATTAACCACAAAAAAATATTTTAAAAGGCAAGCTCCTTCCTTTAATAATTTCTTTTTGGAGAAGGAAAATCTCCAATAATTTATTCCAGTTTTTTTTTATTGAAAACTGCTACTAGATTCCTAGAACCTAGGGGTCTTGAATGCAATTATTAATCAGATGCTGGTTAATCAATTCTGATTCAGAAACTTAATTGTACCTTAGTGTCTTGAAAAACTGGGTAAATGCTAAAATCTTCAGCTGTATTCTCATAGTTACAAAATTCTCAATTCATCTGGTCTTTTGACTTATTTTACACTAGTGAGAAAATTTGTACCAAACCTATTAGAAAAACTCGTAGTTTTCAAGATGTAAGAATTTCATTTTTTAGTTAGGAACTACCACACCTACAAATGAGGTAGATATGGTGGTTTCTGTCTCAAAATTTTTCTGTTTTGAATGTTGTATATAATAGTCATTGGTATATAAAATTAATTTTCTTGATAAGATCTGTAATTTATTTTCTTCTAAACAAATTATTGGAAGAAATCCATGTTCCTTCACACAATTTATTTTTATATAACATCATACAATTAAGTGTAGTCTATTGCTTACAAATTTAATACATTGCTTCCCAGAATAATACCACTAAATTGTCTTGAGTTTGGAAGTACTTAGCTCTAGATACAAAACAAATAAGAAATTTTGTAGCATCACAAGTTGAATACACTGTTATTTTAACAGAATTACGTTAAAATAAGTAGGTTATCATTTGCTCTTTTTTATGAGAACTTTTGTTTGAGATACATTATAATATTATATAAGAATTTCAGTAACATTAATAGTTTCACTCAATAGAAATTTTTTTCCTTCACAATATCACTTAAAAATCTCTAGTCTCATCCTCTGTTGTTTTTTTTCCTACTAAAAGAAGCAAAAACTATTCATTTGTATGTCCACTACTGGTGATAATTGGAAGCGGTATCTTACTTTTTCCTTCCTTTCCTAATCGTAATGCGTAAGCATTTGCATGTTCAGGTTTAATTAAATTATTCTCACAGAAGCCCTTCAAAGCTGAAAACACGTTTGGAGAAGAAATTTTAACTACCCATCGTAACTCCAAATCTTCTCCATCTTCAGTTTCTATGTCACTTCCCCATTTACTATTTCCATTTGTGAAAGTCAAAGTTTCCACTTTAGCATCAACAGGGAAACATTTGGCAGCAAACTTCTTTCGGTTTTCATGCTGGGTATAATCTCTACTACCAAAAATTGTTCTGGGCTTCTCCACATTGTAACTTGGAACTGTCAAAGACGCAACACCACCTTCTTTTCTAATTAAAATTTTATGGAGAGACTTAATGTCTCGTCCAAAAAGACAAAGGTCTGTTACTGACGTGAATGAAAAAGCATGAAGAAACGTTTCTCCCATTTTGGCTTCAAGTACACCGTTGTAAAATAAATAAGAAGTGCCTAAAATATGTGCACAGAAAATTGGTCTTGCACGTACAAGTCCACGTTTCTTTTTTGTAATCTTTTGTATAATTGTAATCCACAAAATGTCCTTATGTTTAAGAATGTCAATATCACATTCCAAATTATTTAGTCGGCAACCTTGCACAAGTTTACCATGAAGACGTTTCACGTCCACAACCTTATCCAGAGGGTTTTTCATTTCATATGCATGCCAGTTTCTCCGTTGGCTGTGCAAAGACACATTAACGGAACACAAACGTAAATGCAGTGTTTGTAATGAAATTATACTTTCATCTTTAATCACATTGGTTAATTGATTCACCATCACCTTTTTTGTCACATTTTTTATTTTTCGCCTGGAAATTTCTTGAAGATGATTCGGAAAACACGAAATAACATGCTTTTGAAAATCTGCAATATTGAAATGACTGAGAACGGCACGAATATTCTTCAATTCTGAAGCTCGACTCATTTTAAACAATTTCAGAAAACTTTCAGCTCGTTTTAAAAGTTTGTTCCCCTTCAAAACACTGGCTATCGAATGGCACTATGAAAAAAAAAGAGTGAAATCATTCAATCAACTTTCCTACTAAGAGTTAGTATACTGTCATTTCAAAGCGAAAACTTAAAAAGTTTCTAATTTCAGAATATCGACCCCTTTATAACTCCAATAACGTTCAATTATATTTTCCTGGACATGTTTTGATAAATAAAAGGGCAGCAAAAGGGGTTCTTACACTTCACACGCTTTCGACTTCGACGGACTTCGATTAGAAGTAGATTTGAACTTTTTGATAATCTTGTGATAGTGATGGCATCCGGAGGTGCCCCGACGATTGGTTGAAATGATATTACGTGCATATAAAGTACGATTTGTTTAGCCATGCACTTGACGTAAATCAGCTGTTCACGGTTTCATCCAATCATCTCCTTGATCATCTCCATAGTGGTGGCGTCACTGTAGCAACATATCCCGATTCGGTTAAACCGCAACAACTGAATTTACGTCAAGTGCGTGATTAAATAAATCATGCTGAAACGGATTCAAGAAATGCGGTAGAGTGGGGCTTTTAGTTAGGATATTGGCCACTAGATTTTATGAAGGAATGCCAATCTCTGGAGAATCAGTCATGCCTTCGCAACGTTTTCAATAATTTGCGTTCTGTCTCAGGTGTTCGAGTTATCTTCTGTGAAACATATTTACATGCTTCGGTCATTTCTTTAGAGCTTTTGGAGAAAATTACGGATTGAAGTTCTCGCCTTCAAAAGAAAAGTGTTTCTATTTCGCGCCAGTGAAGATGAGTTTGAAATGTCATCAGTGCGTGCTGCGAGCTTTTACCTTCAACTGTTTTTGTGCCAAAGAAGGGAAGACATGTTAAAGAAAAGTTGCGCGAGTAATATAACTTTGGTTTTTATTTTTTGACACGTGTGGGCAAAGAGTATCTACTTGGCCTATCTAGTGTCAGACAGAGAGAATATTACGGTGTCAGACGACTGGATTGGGGCAAGACCAGTGATCTCTACTACAGAGCTCACTGGACAGGACAGAAAAGCGAGACCAGACCAAAGAAATTAGAAAAGTAACTAGTACGCGAAAGTATGTGCCATTTTTATCGCAACTAGTTCTTTTGTTAATACATGAAAATGAGAGAGAATAACATGTGTCTTTTTTATTCATAATCATTCGAGTATAATATTTTTATATCGACTCTTGGTGAAAATAGTTTCTCCAAAGATTTCTCCGTCCGTTTCTGTTCCCCATTCTTTCCCAACAACGAAACAAATCCCCATTTTAGGGACAAAATTCTACAATCTGGCAACCCTGAATGCACATTAGTGTGCTATTGTCTTTAAATATAGAGCTTCAATATCAAAAGTTAAGGTTATAACAAACTTTATGATTGGATAACTTTTTCTCTCTTCTTCCAGCTTGTGACCGTAAAGAGACATCTATTTAAATCACTATTACAATTACAGTACCTTGAGTATAGGACTGATTCGATGGAAACTGGCGGGCTGAATCGTAAGTATACGGAAGGAAGCTACAAGTGGCAGGCTTCGTGAATCCCCACCCCCACCATGGCCTAGATATTTTGGAAAATTGTGGACAGCGAGTTTAATGTGGTCATAGAGTGTAAACGTCTAAACACGGATTTCACAGCGATGTTTTCTGTGTACTGGATTGCTTTGTCAAATGTTCTCTACGCTTCTCATGTGAACTTGTTTTTTCATTTCAATTGACGTGTATTGTGAACATCAAGATATTGTATGATTTTTATAAGAGTTAAAAATGCATATGTACTAGTTATTCGTATTATCAATCGTAAATATATAAGAGAGATACTTGAAGTGCATGAGAAAACACCGAACAATTACTTCCTGAGTCCTTGACTTCAAGTTTCGATGCATTCAAGGCATGTCAATGGTATTACGTCGAAATGTTTCACGATTCGTTGTTTAAGAAGAGAAATTGTGAACTTAGTTACTGGGAATGACGACGCTGTGTGTTGTGAATGCCAGAAATTAAGCTAAATCGGGGATTTAGTCCTTTGACGCCATAAGTATCGGCATTTGTTTATATACAATCGAAATGAACGTACATGAACTGTGTTTTGTGTCTGCCAAGGAAATGGATGTTTCTAATTGTGAAAGTGAAGAGGTAAGTGATCCACAATTTGCTTTATCAATCAATCTATGCTTTATCAATCTATCTATCTTTTTTTCAAATGGCCTACAACTCTTTGAAAGTAATGACCATAAAGCATGTTAATTCCAAATGGCTTGTATTTTAGTCATAGTGATGGTAAAAAAAAGAGTATTTGTTTGTATTTTATGTCTGGATAAGGACATTTATCATTGCAAGCTATAGTACCATGTAGTT
>BOPP01000149.1:3177425-3197767 GCA_017312745.1 Gryllus bimaculatus | reverse complement strand
GATCTTATGTTGCTATTCTGATTTGAGAGAAGCTTGAAGTTGAAAATTATTTGCTTTACCCTTTTTACTATTTGTTTCCTGTATTTGAAGTGATCACATTTTTAAATTGTGTTTGCAGGAGGAACTTCCTAGACCTGAAACTGTAACAGTAATACAAGATGAATTTGCCGAAGATACTGATCCCTTTGTATCACATGTAAGAAAAAGTAAATTTTGATTAATGTTTAAAAGGTTCAAATGATTCATGGCAGTAATAGAAAATTGTTACGTAGTGGAACTCTAAAATACATTACTGTAATGAGTACTAAATTTTCTATAAATTCATACCCCATCATTTCTAATTTCTTTTGAGTGTTAATGTTTGGAAATACTTTTGAAATTTATAAAAATGTCATCAACCCTCGAGCGGTCGCGTTGGTTGACAGAGTAACCACTTGCCTTTTCCTGTTCCAATAATCCAATCACTTGTTCTTGCGCAACTAAAACTTTAAGTATCTTTTAACAGTATTATTAACATTCTCCAGTTGTCTTTACAAGAGCGTAGAAACATTTTATTTGTAGTTAAGTTGAATAATTTTATGTTTGGAATAAGTTCTGTGAAATGTTTAGTTGATTGGAAAACACATACACACACATATAATAATGTTTATAAAGACTAATCAATTGACATCGAAACATTTTTTTGGCTGAAATGTAGTATATGGTACAACCTAAGGAAGTCATTTAAACCGGCACTTCGTGCCGTTCCGGTGTTAACTAGGCAGTTACAATTCTGGAGGCTTTCTTGAAAAGTGCTTTCTTATAAACGTAAATTGGTAATTATGCTTTGGATAGACTCAAGGATGTTTATAGTAAAGGCCTTAGCCTCGCCGTGACTTGGATCCGCGAATCGAGAAAACTTGCCTTTGAAAGTAAATTGGCATTACAATGTGGCAGGGACAAAGCATATAAAGGGCGAACCATGAAAATCTCCTATTCGTAAGTTTTACTTGTTTGTGTTAGAGCATGTACAGTAATTAGGGCTTAAGGCCCGCCGCCACGCTTTTCTAAGGGTGTACCGTATACTAAACATTCCCCATTTTTTCTGCCGTTTATATGAGAAAATCACCAAAACCAGGAGGGATCTCTTAACAAAAGAGAGAGAGAGAGAGAGAGAGAGAGAATGAGCAGAGGAAACTGCAGAAGATAATACTGTTACCGCCATTAGACCCTGCAAGTGCCATGGTTTTGTTTGCAAAAAGCATTCTTCCATTATTTGCCAAACGTGTTTGCGTAGTTAATATATCAGAGGGAGATGAGTGATTTGTTTCAAGGATATTCTCAAGTTGAAAAGCAGGTTTTTATTCCATTCTACAATGCTTGCAATGTTCTGCCCATATTTTTTAAATAATAAATAGAAAAATACGTAAATGATGTGTGTAATATCTTGTAGAAACTGCAAATTTAGTGAATTAAAGCCTTTTAAATAATTATTTAAGAAATTTATATGTGGTAGTCGATACTTGGAGTTATTCACACAACCGGCTATGTTTCGCCAAGAGACTGCTGCAGGGTTAAAATTTTAAAAATTGTTTCAAAATAATGAAATTTCACTTTGTTTGTACCTAGGAAAGCTTGAAGGGGTGGGGGTGGGGGTTAAGATTGTTTGATTCCAGAGGGAGGATGATGTACAGTGAGTTGTAAGGAGAGTTGAAACAAGCCAAATTTTGGGAACATTTTTTTTTAAACAGCACATAGTGTGTGTACGTGTTTAAGTGTGTCTACTGTGTTTTAATTTGATCCATGGCCCTGGATTCTCACCACTTTTGTTTGCGAAATTGCGTTACAATTTTCATGGTTTCATTCTGTTGTCTTGTTAAATAAATTTGTTTGCTTTTTTTCTTCTTTTTTTTAAAAAAAGGTTGTTATTTAATTTGTTGAATTATTTCTAATCTACATAGGTGTGATAATGAACTTAATAATTCTTCGAAATGGTCCACTACGACTTTTTAAAACAACTTCTAGGGGAGCTTCAAATTTATATTAGATTATCTGCATATCTCTGAGAAATCTAGTTGCAACTAAATTGAAGGCAACAAAAGTAGATTTATTATTTAAAACACCAATTAAATTAGTACTTAAAATCAGCATTATTGTATTGTTATTAAATGCAGGACTATCAATGGCATAGTTGTACAATTTCGTGTTTTTGCAAGTTTTAAAATATAAATTTTAACTTGTAAAAAATGATCAGTGATTACAGTTGTGATTATCTTCATCAAACTCAGCACAAACTCAGCACAGAAGGAAGTATAAATCAGCTGTAACTTAAAAAATAATTAGGCATTATATTTGTAGAAATACACAAAACATCTTTTTTTGAATTTGAATTTTTTTATCAACCATTTAAATGTTGTGAATAGTTTGTCTAAAGAGATATCCCACTAATGGTTTGGTTATGATTGATAGTAAGCTAATTATAAAACTATGAGTTTACAAATTTTTGACATTTTTCCAGAACTCAGATCCACTAAGTGTTGATCCATTGTCTTTGGAGCGTAGTATTGAACCTCCTCGTCAGCCTATTAAGGAAGAGCAGGGAGATATTTCGGAGGTAATATATTAAGAAGGTCTTAATTTTGAAATATTTGAATTCTGGTTGTAAATTTTATCATTTGTTCAATGAGGATGTCATATTTGTTTTATAAATAGTAAAATTGTTTATAGGTATGTGTCAAGATTGAACTTTCTGATACTGAGGATGAGATTTCCAATGTTTCAATTTGTCACATGCCTGAAGATGATGGCTATCGCAGTGGCAATGATGAGGATGTTTTACACAAAAATCAGCCAAAGAGCAATCGCATAAATAATGCTCAGACAAATATTAATGAATCAGTTGCAAATAAATTAAATGAAAAATTAGGTGAGGTAGAAAATGCCAATGTTAAGAAAGGAGCTTCAGCTCAAGAAGGGAACTCAAAGACGAGAAGATCACAAGGTAATGGAGTTTCAGAAATACAAGCTAATGTTTGCTCTAACATTGACCTATGTTACCCAGAAGTTGGGAGTGGAATTTTGGACCGATCCTGTGGTTCAGAAGTGGAAGTTTCTCAGAATCAGCAAAAAAGAACAACAAAAGAAAATAATGTTAATGGACCAAAGGAAACTACTTGCCTGGAGAGAGATAACTCAAATACTTTGGGTAGTCCATTTGCAGAAACCAGACAAGCTCTTGCTGGGAATTCCTTCAAAACCTCTGTTAATTTTTCCAAACATAAAGAACCGAAGGAAAGAATTGAAGAAACTGAAAAATTGTTGCCTCTTTGCAACATTGAAAGAAAATTAAAAGTTGTGCTTACTAGATGTAAAGAAGCAGAAATGCTTGCGTCTTCCATGAAATTAGCTGGACAGCGTTTGAGTGAGAGGAAACATAATAATGATGTACCAGCCATTAATCTTAGTCCAACTAGAGGGAATGAAATTAATTCTGTGAAAGGCTCCAGAGTACATGAGATGCCAGAGAAGAAAATCTCAATATTGAAAATTGGGAGGAATAGAGATGCTAATGGCTGGAGGGTAATGTCGGCTGGGGAAAAAGTTTCCAGTAAACTTCGAACGAAAAGTGCAAAAGGTATGCTAAAAACCTCAAATGTAAAAACTTGGATTAAGTGCAATGTTCTTTTAATAAATCTAAAGCTAAAATTATTGCAGTTCAGAAAACAGTAGCAAGTCAAGATCTTGAAAATGCATTGGTGCCTGGAGATGAATCTGCATCTTCAGTTAGCAGAGATAAGACAATAAGCGGTAAAGAAGTGCAAGATTTCTCGGAAAGAAGAGATGAGGTAAGAATTTCTTTTTTAGTGTTGAAGGTGAAGTAATTGTATATTGTGTGTGTGTTGTTCAGTCAATCTTATCAATAAACACTTTGAATTTAGTTGTTTTCTTTAATAGAAAATATTCTAAAGCAGAATATCAGACAAAAGTTTTTGACATGAAACTTGGAAAATTCTCTTGCTGGATATTTCTAGAGTCAAATTTCATTATCACTAAAAAATTTTGGAGGAAGGAAGAAGAAAGGAGTGGGAGAGATGAGTGTGTTTGTATTGATACATATGCATACAGACACATGCACACACAAACACACACGCTAGTTTGGGTTTATTTCAGTTGAGATGTTGCCATGTTGGGACGATAGCAGGAGAGCGGAAAAACCTCTCAAGTTGACATGTAAGTTGCCACTGTAACTTGTGTTCCAGCTGGGGAGCACCACCATCTTTCACGCGAAAGATGTACATTTACGGCATTAATGACTGGAGCAGTAGACATGCTTGGAATAGTAAATATACATATAGACCTCCTTATAGTTTTTGTAGGTGCAGATGATTCACTATTGACCTCTGGACGATTTTCTTCCTTGGTCTTCAAAATTCAGAATTCTTCCATTCTTGATCCAAACATATTTGAAGTTAATGTCTTTTCCTTCTCAGAAGAGATTTTTTAGATCTGGGGTCAATGATTCATTTAAGAACAGGCAGGTAGAATTCTGTTTTTTTTGGGGGGGGGTATTTTCTGCCATTTTCCTTTGGATATGCACACGTTGCACTGAGTTTCATTTTTGAAGTACCAAAAGATTGAATGCATGAGGGCAATTTTCTTGCTCACAAACTTCCAATTTACTAGCCCCTATTATTTATTTTGTGAGAAGCAATTTCATTGAAATGTTTGCTTCTAACTCCAATTCCAATTCGTAAGTAACTTTTGGGCATCTGAGTCCTTGGTTTTGATGTTTTCTGATACATCTTTGTTTGTAGGCTTTTTTACAGCCATGGCATTTTACTTCTTTGGCAATATGTCCATTGCACTTCATATTTAAATAATCATAAGATAAACACTTTATCTCTTCATTGTAACTTAACACCTCTTACACTCTATGCCACAGTATCCAAACTGCAGAAGATGCTATTCACGTCCAGCCACTGTGTATCAATATCGTTATTAATGGGATGTTATTACATCAGATAAAACTAATGGTGGTACAGAATGACACAAATTTCTCTTATTCATTTTCATTATTCTATATTCTTTGGTCTGGGCTAGCTATTGGGACTTGCAACATACTCTTGCCTGCTGCCATTTATCTCCAACCAAAGTCATATTTTTGACATTTCTCAAACTTAAAGAATATTAACACTAGAACGCCCAGAGGGATTATTTAGACACCCCGGTGATCTTTATGACCTTGTAATTTCTTTGTTTTCAAAGGTAGGCTTTTGTAATTTTGTGACTTTTTATCATTTTCATTTATTTACAGTATCTTCAAAATTGAAACGTGTAAAACGTGAACAAATTTGAGAAAATTTTGAAAATGTTCAAAGGGCTTCATGTAAAGAACACCTAAATTTTAAAAAAATATTTTCAAAATCACAGCGCCTCGAGTGGAGCCATTTTGACCAAGGAATATCCATTTTGGAAAAACTCCTACGTATGATTTAGGTAGTAGTGGTGTTTACAGACGGACAGATATTTTGAAAAAAAGAAGAAGAAAAAAAAACTTCTTTAGTATCAGGAAATCCAAAATGTGTATTTCCTCTGTATGTAGGTACATATACGAGAAAGTAAAAATACTGTAACGTTTCTCGATGGTGAATTAAAACTCGCAGGTAATACTTACCCCCACCCCCCAAAAAACGTTTATTTTGCTAACAATACTGCACTAAAAATACTAGATCAATTTACAGGTATATTACACAATAAGTCCTTGCGTTCTTCACTTGATTATTTTTCTTACACACGACTCCGTTCCCTTGATTATTTATTTACACAGTTCACTTCTTCTGATTATTTATTTACATTGTTCTCTGCAATCTACCACTTCGCACAGTCCTCATGCCGTGTCCACTGCGCAGACCACAACATTCACGGCGCAGCCAGGTCCACCTGCCACTGTCTGATTTACCGCAGCACACTGCACAGCTCAGGCATTCCACTGCAGCCTTCAGACTGCTGACCAGCTGTTCACCCACTGCACCACTGCTTCACCGCGATGCACACTTCACGGCTCAGCTTCCACTTCAGACACACTGACGGACTGACTTCTTATTCACTGATTACATACACTAACCGATTCGCGGCTGCTTACTTCCGACTACTGACTGACGGCCGCCGGCAGCGGCGAATTTATACCCGGCCGGCGTCCGCCTCGAGCCATCGGGAACGTGCTCAAAATTTCTACGCGACTCGCGAATAGCCCGGAACCGTCCAGTTCGGGGGGAAGAGGGGGCGCCGGCAGATGACGCTATCCACGCAGCGAATCCCGGCAGATAATGCAATATCCGTTACAATACAAAAAGAAATTGTGAAGTACAATGTTATAAGTAAATAAAAAAAAGTCATAAATAATAATCTGAAATGGGATTTAAACTTTCTCATAATACTGTTTTACTGCCTGCTTCAAGTGTACTTCTCAATTGGTTCTCAGTAATCAGAAAAATATCAACCTCTGAGATAAGACTATACTCTTTTGAACATGGTTAGAGGTTCCTCTCCCACACTAGTTGTACAGTGCTTGACAGCATGTAGAGAATGGTCCCTTGAGTGAAATCTAGGTAATGTCAGAAATGCAGAGCAGCAGAATGAGGCAATTATCTCAGTATGGATGAGTTTGTATGGGAACAAGCAATCAAACGTCACCCTCCTATCACCTGAAGAAGCCATGTTCGTCCCTTGAAGTATGTCATGATTATAGATGGTTTCAGGGTGCCAAGCCTATGAGCTATAGTTTTCAAGAATTTTTGCCTTTTTTAGTTTTCAAGAGCCTTTCAAGTATCAATCTCTGATTATCAAGCAGGTATTCCAAACTATGCTGTTATATTTCAGAATCTGTCTAATGTCTTACAAAGAAGCGAGATGTTACCAGAAGATCTTGTGTTTCTCAAAATGAAGCCCCATCTTCTCATCTGCTTTGATAGAAGTTTCAGTAGAGTGGATACTGAAAATAGCCTTAGAATCAAAAGGGTTGTCTGTGCCCAAGTCAATGACATGACACACTTTCTCAAGAATCACACCCACCTAATTAAACTGGTTGACAGATCTCTCCTGTGAATACATCATAACAGAGCATTTAGTTGTATTCAAAAGCGTGTTGTTATTATAACACCAATTGTTTAATTTGTCCAGGTTACTCTGCAAAAAACAAACATCCTCATTGTTGTACACTTCCTTGAAATTTTAGCATCATTGTGCAAAGTAGAATCTTGCAGCACTCCAAAGCCTGTGGTAAGTTGTTAATAAAGATGCTGAAGAGAACACTAAGATGAGACCCCCTTGAAACCACAGATGATATTTTAAACAGTGAAGATGGCCAATAATCTGAATGTACTGATCCATGACATCCGTGTCTTAGGTAGCTCTCAAGACACTGAAACAGAACCACCAAAACCAATTGAAATTAACTTTTCTCAGAAGTAAATCATGGTTCATGTGACCGAAGTGCTTGGAGAAGCCTGTATAGATGACATCAAGTTGTCTACGTGCTTCTAAAACAACAATCATGTGCGTTTTGACAACTATGAGGTTAGTTAGCTCTTTGATAGCTTTTTAATTGGTATAGTTGTAGTTTGCGGTATTATGCCTTGTGCCTCAACATTTAATGATGGGTTAGGGAGACAATGTCATCAAAGGAACCATTTCCTTGAATTTTTGCACTCGTAATAGAGCTTGGATGAAGATTTTCTTCACTGCAGAAATTAACTTACCTACATCAAGATGATTTCCTCGATTTTCTCCCACAACTCTAGAGCATGTACAATGCGTGTTACATTTATCATTTTAGGGTAGAGTAGCTGCAAAACTTGCCAGCTTTCATCATGTAAGGGGCTGTATCAATGACTAAAAGTAGAACATTTTGTCTCTTCACTCCTTCAGGCCACAAAATATTTATTGCTAATGCAAGGTAACCAGTTGTTGAGTGGTTAGTACTGTCCATTGTTGGAATGTGGAAATGTGGAATTTATTCATTGAATGTCCATTGTGGAAATGAGAAATTTATCTCTTGCTCGGTTTTCCCTTATAACACCAACCACGTTTGAATTAGATGTGAAAAATCTCTTTGAGATGACTGAAAGCAAGAATGCGAAATGAAATATTTTAAAGCGAATATCAACAGAAATTTCTCAATTATAAATGCTTTTCATACAGTTACATCATGGCACAACAATGAGACGTAACTCACCGAAATTCAGCCGCCAAGTCGCGACGCAGAACACCTTCGTTGCGTTCCAGTCTCATATTCCCTGAAGGCGAGCAACTTCTATCTCATATTGTGACGATTTACCTCAAGGATTGAGAGATTAAATTGATATTTGCAGAAATATTAAATACGCCAAAGACCACAATGGGGTAAAACCCATAAACAAACATGTCGCGTACAATGAATGTAAACAAGAAGGAATACAGAATAATCAGTAGTGGGGAGTGGAATAGTAATGTAAAAACCAAGGAAACATGGGTAATTTTCGTGTAAAGTGTCAAACGTGAGAAAATTAATGATAGCTAAGTAGTTCAAAGAATAAAGAGTTACGATGTAAATGCGCGGGTAACCAATGAGAGCGGAGATCAAATTCGAGACACCGATCAAGATGCGCGTTTTGTTCCAGGGTTTTAAGACACGGTATAAATTTTTTTTAAATTAACTTTTCAAAAAAGAATCTTATTTCGTTTGAGATTGGCACGGAAAATAGCAAAAAATTATTTTCTGATAGTATAAAGGATTTTTTTTCAATCAGATAAAATAGTGTTAAATTGACGAAAATTAAAAAAAAAGGTTTTGGCTGTAGGGGTGTGTGGATGGGGAGAGGGGGCCAAGAAACCTTTCAAAAATATAATTTTTATATTAGAGTTACAATGTAACTACTCATATGTCATTTGCTTGAGGGGAACTTTTTACCGTCTTTATCCGTCTTACCCTTTCTAATTGGGGAAATAATTTGGACAAAGCATGCAAAGAAAGGGGAGGGTTTTTGCAGGGCCTCCCCTCGCATTTCCAAGGATATCTTACATTTAAATACCACTTCTGTAGTAATTTAGAATCATTTACATTCCAAGTAAAAACTCTTTAAATTGGGCACGTTCATTCGTATCTTTCCAAAACGAGCACGTAATTGTGATTGTAGGACATATTTCGCGTGTTAAAGATGCAGATAATTAAATTAATAACAGCTCTTTGGAAGCACTGGGCTGACTGCATTCTGCGTCTCAAAAAGAATGCAGGGATCAGGAGGTATGTTGGCGCGTGTGGTGAGCGCGCGCGGGTTCTCCAATAGAGCTCGCCTTTGGAAGCAATCGGTTGCATACAGCGTGGCTCATAGCGCGCGTGAAATGGGCTCCAAATGTGCTTATCGGCTCAGTGGTATTAATTTATTTTTTCTTCGAATTCTTACTTTGTTGTGCTGCAAATCTGTCAAGGCTTCGTTGAAACTTTGAAGCAAAAATGTCCACCTCTAACTTCAGATTTAACAGTAATGTGTAACGGTATATACGTCACTACACGACGTTAAGAGAAACTTGCAACAAAGGTAATCTTTTGCCGTAACTGAATCTGCCTTTTGATGCGATGTGATGGTGTAATCACTATGTTCGTACGTTACGGTTCTCTCACATCGCACACTACGTTGCATTGTCAGATAATGCTATATATGTATTTTTTCGGATAATCCGAACAGGCCCTCCTCCCCATTAGTTCGAATTACGGTAGTAGGATTCTATGGAAGATTAAAATATCCATTAGTTGTCATATCCATGTAAGAAAATTAACAATCTTCCATCTGTAATGTAATTGCTTCCATAGAAAAAACATTTCAACACAAGCCACTGGGTTTATGTAATATAATATGACACCTTGATGTATAATTACAGTAATTCTGAAAAACGGCATTTTCTTCATTTGTTGATATTGTGGTGATGAAAACGTAAACAGGAGAATATAATGTATGTATTACAGCATTGCATAAACGTATTAGATCGGCATATTGTAAGTATATTTATTTCAGGCGACTACAGAATTTCCGAGTCCATGTTAGAATAAGTGTACGTAAATATTTCGTCATCGGGAGTCCGTACGGACGATCTATCGCACCCACACCTATAAATGTTTTCGGGATAGTGAAAATTACGGCGTCAGCAGGATAATTGAATAAATAAAAGATGTTTATAAATTTTATACAAATAAAAGGGCGCATATAAATTCTTAATAGATAGACATGCCCAATGCGGGCGAAGATATTAGAAACGAACAATGAAATATGATATAATATCCAAATTCTAACTTACGTAGCATCCAACTGTCTGGGATCTCCTATCATTACGTTCACGAAGCGCAAGATATTCGAAGCGTGCGAATAAGTTATTAATTGTAAATTAATTATAAGTTATTAATTAAAGTAATTAATTATAAATTACTCAAACTACTCATATTTTCAAACAATTCAACACGACCTTATTTAAAGATCTCTTTATGACATTTCATTAAGGGAAATATGCATCTTCACAATTGGAGTTGTAGAAAAATAAAAAAAAAATTAATTAAAAAAAACAAACTTTGATAAGCGTTCTTTACGCTATGTAAGGTCGAAATTTAATAAAAAATGTGCGGTTTTTAAGAATAAATTGTTTAAAAAATAAAAATTACCTTGTTTTGACATAAAATATCCCACAAAATACCGTTTCCGGAACATTGAACGTGACATTATTTTTATACCTGTTTTTCACATACACATTTAAGAAAAAATGTTTATCTCCATAATTGTAGAAAGACGCCGAGAAAATGAATTTTTACAATTTTCGAAAAATCATGGTTTTTACCAAACACAAAAACCATTCTCTTAAACTTCCTTCACTCTATCCGATAACAAAATTTAATCAAAAACGATGGAGCTATTTTTTGAAAGTGTCCCAGGGACCTCAAGTAAAGTACTCCCCAAAATTAAAATATCGATTTTAAAATGAAGGGACCGCAACATCAGCCAGATCGATCAAGAATTTTAATTTTGGAGAAAATTGGATGAACTAGCCGGAAAATCGGGGTGAGAAGCCGCTAGCGTTGTCTCAGACAGACGGACGTTTCTGCCGTCAATCGATTTTTCGGTTTCAAGGAGCCTCAAAACATGGATTCTGGATACACCTTGTATTAGAGGATTTTTTCTAAATTTAGAAACTGGGTTTATCCACATTTTTCGTTACCAGGGCCCGGAAATAAGAATTTTTCTGCCGAAAATTCGCCACTTTTTACCGTAGCCATGCATTACTTTCTCTTCTTAAGAACCTTCTTGAGAAAAAGAGAGAAAAAAAAAAACAACTACATGTCATAAACATTTGACCCTAGTAATGACTCCTGATTTTAGGCATGAAACTGTTTAATTTCTAGGGAAATAACATTTAAAAGCAAAATATAATTGAAAGAGGATTTATTAATAACGGATATTCATAGTAACGATCACATGATCCTACTGAATTTAAGTTCACCAATTGTTATTAATTCAGCTTATTAAAATTGTTGTTTGCTTAGTTATTATTCAATTTCTTTTAAAAATAAAAGTAAAAAAAAAAAATGACGTCATGAGCATTTGGCCCTAGTTATGACTCCTGATTTTAGGCATGAAACTGTTTAATTTCTAGGGAAATAACATTTATAACTTAATAGCATAATATAATTGAAAGAGGATTTATTAATAACGGATATTCACAATAATGTTAACATGATTCTGCACGTTTTACAATACTGAACTGAAGTTCACCAATTTATTAATGTATATTATTAGCTCAGCTTGTTAAAACTATTGTTTGCTTAGTTATTATTAAATTTCTTTTAAAGAGACAGAAACAAGTTAACTGTTTTAAAATTTGAAAATTCCCAAATTGAAAGTAAATTTTTTTTTATGTGTCACATGATGGGAGGGGGGGTTGCTCCACGCCCCAATCTGCCACTGTACGTCTTGTATTAGTATGTGAATTTTTATATTTAAATGAAAGTGGCAATATTCAATCTCCTCCAAGTTACACATTTGAATGATTGCGTCAGTTTGTATTGTACTAGTGAGTGTATGTTCCTATTTCATGTGTATTTGCAGTCTAAAGCACTGCACGCAAAGCACAAGCTTTGCACTCCAGGTGGCTGGAGAAGAATCGAAATTCAGTTCTTTCTACCAGCGCAGACACTTAGATCTGAGCATACACGAGTCACTCCAGCAGGCCCAAACAGTTTTTAAGTTAGTTGTGGCTAGTTCCTTGAGTAGAGAGAGTCAGTCATCTTTGTATTTACATGCTCAGTGTTAACTAGTGATTAAGTCTTAAGATACAGTTTTTTCAGCACATTGTAGATAGCTTCACATGTCTCCAGAAATATTTTGACACGGGCTTGGAGTGATATAGTAGAATACTTGAGACATTCATACGAATGACCTGTTCCAAGAAACCTCAAAGTAGCTGTCAGTCTCTCATGAGGAGAAATAGAAGTTCTCATAACTGTTTTTCTTTTGTATTTGAGGAGTTACAAGTGACAACTGGTTTTGGTATACTTCATTCATCAGCAAATAATTACTGTAATCTGTAGGATCTTAACTTATAACTTTTAATAATCTCATAAGAGAGATCTTTGTAAGATCCAATCTGCACCAGGCTTTGCGTTTTCGCCTCCTTTTACACTTCATGCCCATGAACAAACAGACAAAAGCGATAAGCGATTTGCTTGCCATCACTTGACACAGTTAAAATCTTCCGGTTTACTTTTGCATGTGTGTGCTCTAGCTTGCACAGGTATACCTTTCCGGTTTATATGTGCAGGTGTACCGTAATGTGTGTGCCCTTTAGAGAGGAAGCTGTGGCTTCTGTATTTTCTGAATCTTCTTCAGCCTAAGTTGGGAGATGATCTATGTGAAGGGAAACACAGTATGACAAACATACAATATGTTTTAAGTGTTCATCATGTTTGTGTAATGTACTTTGTGACATTAAAAAAATAAAAGTATTCATCAATTGCCTAAAACATGAATGAACTTACAAGAGGTGTTTTCATGAAGTGTCTTGGTCAACTGAAAGAGAAAGTTAGTAACAAAGTTAATTAATTCAATTAAATTTGTCTTTCATTACATATTAACTGGTCAAAATAGTCAAAATGTTGGTATGTGTGTTACTTATTTCCTATTTCAAAGATATATTGTGTAATATTCGTATACCTCACTTGGTATTTGGCTTTACATTTAGAACTTGGTATACGGGGGTTAAATGTAAGTTTATTTGCTTACTAGTGCGAGAAAGGATTTTTAGCACTTGTTGCAGTTAAAACCAAGGCATATAACCTCCTCAGTGTGTTATTTGCTTCGAAGAATTGAGATCTGATGCCATGAAACCTGTCGTCTTGAATGACATTTGTCAACAAAATATGTTTCTGTTAAGAATAGACCCAAGGAATTTTTTTGCTACAAAGTGTAAAAATGTACAATGCATGAAGGTGGAAAGTACTGGATATGTTGCTCAGTCATCTGAGAAAGTGCTTGAAGCTTCATATGAGTTATCACTTTTTATTGCTAGGCAGACGAAAAGTAATATTATTGGAGAGGTGTTTATGAAATCATGCCTTTTGAAGACAGCTGATATTGTTCTCGGGGACTGACAAACAAATTATCTCAAATTCTACTTTCTGACAACAATGTGCAATGCTGCATTGATGATATGACCAAGACCAAAAAAATAAGTAGTTGATAGAATAAAACAATCACATTTCTTTGCAATACAATTGGGTGAGAGTGTAGACATTACACAGTGTTCTCAGTTAATAGTTTCTGTTTGCTAAGTATAGTCAAGTTAATGTTGTAGTGCAGATGACGCTCCTTCAATACGTGGTGCTTGCTAAGGTTTTGTGCAATTTGCAAGAGAGAAAAATTCTGCTGTGACTGCGATTCATTGTTTCATACACCGTGAAAACTTGGCGGCTATTATGCTTCCAAACAAACTTCATGATCTCTTAAAATTATGTATTAAAGAGGTTAATTACATCAAAAACAGCACTTTAAATTCTCAGTTTAATAAACCCTTCGCAAAGACTTAGGAACAGATCACAAAACACTTATTTCATATAGAAATATGCTGGCTGTCCAAAGGAAATATGTCAGTAAGGTTATTTGAGCTCTGAGATGAAGTCATTACCTTTTTGAATAATGAAAAACAAATGACTAAGCCTGGAATTTAAATAATCGTAGTGTTCAAGTAATGTTGGTGTTTTTGGGCTGATTTCTTTGACTTGATGAACAACTTGAACCTAAAATTGCAAGGCTGAGAGTCAAATATAGTTACACATTGCAATGCCATCAAGATTCTGTTTCCAAGTAAGATTTTGATAAAATGGACAAATCATCATTATTGGTTAAGTATTATGAAGTGTACCCTAGTGTATTTTAATAAGCACTGAAATTATATCTAGCATTTGCAAGCACCTATTTGTGCGAGAAAGGATTTTTAGCACTTGTTGCAGTTAAAACCAAGTATTGGGGAAACATGACGTTAATCATTTATGTTGTGCACTTTCTGATATTCAAAGAAGGATAAAGAATCTAAGAAACAAAAAATAAAAAAAATATGTAAGCTCATCCTTCTCACTGATTTTTTGTGTCCCTTACTTATTTAATTTAAATTACAACTTGAAATGTTCATTAGCCATAAATCTGATAGGCATAAATAGTACTGCATTTTCTTGACCTAACCTCAAAACAAACAACCTGACCTTTCTACAAGAAGTAAAAAGCTTTTACGAGTAACTTGTAATATTGTAAAGTGAAAAAAATTAAATGTTTTTTTTGTCAATACAACTCTTGTTTTATGCATTATCAAATAAAAATATGCAAGGAGGGTGTGGCAATTTTTTCTTTTGACAGATGGAGGGCATGGTAAACAGAGTTTGGGAACCTCCGGCGTAGCCTGTGTAATCTGTAATAACTCATGTGCAATTCCTCTTTAAGAATTTCATGTTCAACCAAGTTTCTGTAAAAACGATTTCATCATAAATAGTAGCACTTGCTAAAATACTGTCCCTCAACTGCAATAGTTTTGGTGTGTAATCCCCGCCTGTTTTGTTAATAACATCCCAATGATTACTGATATACCCCTTAATTAGTTTTTTCTCTTATGACACTCTTTTGGGCACTCCACCAATGAATTTTAGTGCAGTTTCGCCTTTGGTCTGACAGGTTTTCAGCTCCTCAATCAATCCCTTACGATGAGTTTGTTGCTGCTTGATAAGATCATTTTTATCTTATGTCTTGGGTTGCCCACTCTAGATTTGTTTCTCAAAACAAATAAAGCCTCATCTTCATGCCCAAAAGTAACCTTTAAGGGTGTAATTAACCTGTCATGAGTCTTTCCAAAATGATTGGCACCAACAGCTTTGAGAAAACAAGAATAACGCTAAAAATTGTCAGTGATAAGTTCAAGGTCATTCCATCCCTTGGTGTCTGAAGATCATAAACAGTGACATTCATGGTTCAGGCACCTCAGTAAAAGCTCCTCAAGTACACCGTCATCTGTATCAATAATGATTCTCTCAAGACTGGTCTCTTTTCAGGCCTTGAGACCCTGGCATCCAACCTATCTAATTTGAAGATGGTTGATAACACAGGCACACCCCAAAAAAAGTTGTCGAACCCGAAGACTTGACACAAGTATTACAATGTGCCATATCCAAAGGCTGAATTGCCCCACCACCCTCCAGTTATATTTTTAAATTGTTAAGAACAACCGTGAAATTGTAAATGGTAAGGTGGTGGTGCAATTCTTGTTTCGGAATCAGTGTGTCAACATTTGTAGAGAAACTTGTGTCAATTCTTTAGGTCTGACAACTTTTGTCTTCTGTAGAGTATAATTCTACAAGACATCAATCATATTTTTCTAGTGATTAGGAAAAGCTGGAGGGTGATGGCACAATTGTGGCCTCGGATTCGGCTCAACAATATAGAGAAACATGTGTCAATCTTTGGTCTTTGAAAACTTTTTGGATGTGTGTGGGCCTATGTAATTCAGATTTTAGATCAGCAATATCCTTCAGATCCTTTATCGGGATAGCTGATCAACACTTCCTCTGCTTGATAACACTTTATATCCCTCTGTTTCCCCTCTTTGTCTCTCCTCTCTGTCACTCACTCTCTCCCCCCTCTGTCACTCACTCTCTCCCCCCTCTGTCACTCACTCTCTCCTCCCTGTCACTCACTCTCTCTCCCCCTCTGCCACTCTCTCCCCCCTCGTCTCTCTCCCCCTCTGTCCCTTTCTCTCTATCTGTGACGTATGACAACACCCAGCAACAATGAAGCTCAGGTGGAGTTCTCAAATCTCAAAAGAATTCAATTAATTAGACAGCACAGAAACCAAATTGTGTTCTGTACTCACACAATTTTATCCAGTTGATTCAATTCATTTCAATTAATTGTATTCTCTTGGCCAGGCTCTTATTCCGTAGAGATCCATAATACATTCCACATCCTACGCAGATATAGAGGCAGATGAAGAAGGATGATGCCCATTAGCACTCATAAAAAACACACGAAACAGCACACCAACCATTACAATGTTACAACTGAGGAGCACAAATCACATGTGTATTCAGATGGATACCATTATGCGTGTTCCAAACACTGCACACCAAATGTCTATATTCTCTGGATGGAGGTTCTTCATGCACAATCTGTGGATTATCCTACAGCCAATATCTCCAATTCTGTGAGTTAAAGACCCAAGCACATGAAACTAATCCCTATCTGTTATGCGGAAGAGCATGCGGTCCTAATAACAATCGACAATCAAAGGTAAAAGCTAGTTGCAATAAGTATTCTGTTTATCTTTGTCAGGTTCTTTCAGTTCATGTACTGCAGTCACACGAAATGCTTAAGTATGGAACTCTTGAAGCACACAATATGTGGGATACTCAAACTCGTTATAATTTTCTTGTAGAATTGTTGGGGCTGGTCAGTATGTCATTGCAAACTCTGTTCACTACTTGACTGTTGAATACTTATTCTTCATTGCATTCCCAACGGATCCTGTAATCCTCCACTACTTGCATAGATCTTGAATGGGGCTTGGTGTGTGAGGCTTCATGCCAGGGAATTTTGTCCTAAATATTTCTTTAGTCTCTTTTATGGAACCTTGTATAAAATTGCAAACGGTTGTCAAAAATCAATCTGGTGTTCAATTGCAAACTGCATCATTTCTCACAACCTCAACTATAATTTTTAAACTGTCAAAATAAACACAACATTTACATATTGGTAATGGTCTGATAACTGGTAATGTCGCTCGAGGTAATGTTATATTTCAGTATAGCGAACTACAGTTGCCTGTTATGCTGTGATGCCATTTATTTATTAATGCAAGAATGGAAGTGAGGTTTACCTTTTCTTTTTGTGAAGTGTATTCAACCATTGAATAAATTTGACACTAAAGATGATGTTCAATTTTCTAGTTGGGAGAACACCAAACTGCTGATGGAACTGGTGGTTCTGTGAGAAAATTTCTATTAGAAAACAGCAGTGAAGGTAAGTTTTAACATTTGTTAAGTCATTAATAAAATTCCTAGAATTTTTCACGAATTGTTGTTTAAATGTAAATCATTTATTTTTTAAATATTTTTGTTGGAAATTGAATCACATTCTAATTGATCTTCGAAATTAAGTTGCTTGTTATCAAATATTCAAAGTGAACATTAAAATTGTAAATATCTTCAGTTACGGAGTGAATGGTGCTGCTAAATTACATTGCAGAATGTAATTCATTTTAGTGAAAAGTTATTTTAACATAGAACATTTTCTGGAAAAAGGAATTCTCAGAAGTTTGGTCTTGGCAGTCTTTGTGATTCTATCAGAATAATTAAGATAATAGCTCAGTGAATTATGTCAATTTAATTGAGATGGATGACATTAACAGAGAGATAACTAAAATCTTGTGTTCCATAGAAAGAGGTATACAACACACTTTCTTTACAAGTCCTACTAACCCAGTGCTGTGATCAAACATTGCTTTCGTTCTATCTGTTGCAATGCCAGAGCACTTCCAAAAACCTCTATATTTGAAAGTGACCATACCCAGGGCATTGAATATGTCAATCCCTTTGTTGCCCCCTTCCTTTAATTATACATTTTAATTCTGACAGTCCTTCATGAATTTCAGTTCTTCATTTATTGTTCTGACAAGGATAAGGAGCAGGCTGATGTCAGCTACATCTTGCTCTCATCTAGACCTAAAGAATAAAACAAAATGCTTTTAATGGTACCTGAAACTTCACTTGAGAAGAATTTACACCCACTTCTTTCTTCAACACATCAGACCATCTCTTCTGTTGTCCTTGTTTGCGCCAGCCGTATCTCGGAACCCAAAACATAGCATGTGACAATTTGGTGGGATCTTGACGGGCAACATGTCCGCCCCAGTGCCATTTTGAGTTCATGGACACTTATCTCCAAAGTCTTGTATTTTTTGATAGGTTGATTTCAAGGCCAACTTAGAACATTTATCACTGAGCTCTCTTAACATCTCGTATATCTCATGGGCAGAGGTAGCAAACATAACTACATCATCTGCAAATCGTAAATTTGTCAATTTCTGTCCGTTAATTTTTATTCCCTCTTTCTTAGACCGTGTTAGGTGTCTGAATACATATTTTAGTAGGCAAGTGAATAGTTTTGACGATAAAGGATCTCCTTTCCTGACACCTCGTCTTATTTCAAATGCCTTCCCTTCTTAGTCAGTTCTTACTTTTGCAGTACTGTTTGAGTATATTCTCTGCAAAATTCTTATGCACTTTTTTGGCACACCTTGTTTATCAAGTGAATTGAATAACGCTGTATATTCTACACAATTAAATGACTTACTAAAATTGACAAAGTTTCTATAGAGTTTTAAATTGAACTCTTGTATTTTTTCGATCTGGTTTAGTGTCAGTAAGTGGTCTATTGTACTAAAACCGGATCGGAATCCAACGTTTTCGTTTGGTTGTTCGTCAAGCGTCCTGGTTATTATTTTGGCGAAGAATTTATATACATAGATTGGACATTAGAGTGATAGGTCGATAATTATTTGTCATATTTTATGCCCTATTTGTGTGGTGCTTTCTGACCATTGATTTGGAGTCTCTTCTGCCTGCAGTATTTTATTAAATAATTTTGTTTTTTTTATGTGGCAGTGTATAAGGAATTCGTTTAAGATTCCATCGTCTCCTGACGAGCGTTTTGTTTTTTAGCTCTGAAATAGAGCATCTTACTTTCCTCTGAAGAATAGGCTCTACTCCATCCGGATCATTGTTTCTTTGAGTATAGTCAGTTTGAGGTTCGTCTTGTTTGCTATCGGAGAGTTCTCCGAAATATTGTGTTGCTAAGTCAGAGATTTCTCTTCTTTTCGTGATTTGGTTGTTGTTAATGGTGTTTTTGTTTCTGACTCCTAGTAATAAGTGCTTCTCTACGATAAGTTCCTTTTAGTTTTCCTTACCGACTTCGAGTATTGCATTATTGTATTTATCGTCTGTGTTTTGTATTTCTGTAAATTGTTCCTTATAGATCGCTTCACAAACATGTCTAAATTTTTATATTCAAAAGAGAATCTTGCTCGTGGATTCTGGTTTTTCATTTTGTCACGATAATTTAGTAATTTCATGGTGGAGTCGCTTAATTTGTTACTTTTTATATCCTTTCTTGGTGTAGCTCCCTTTTTCTGCGAGGTTTGTAAGCATTGGTCAAAATAATCTTACTCATTTTAGATTGTATTTGTGTCAGGAATTTGAGATTCTGAAGAGTTATTTTGTATCATGTTGTTCAATTCGGTACTAGGATCTTGTTTGAATTTTACTGTATCTATTTAATTGGTTATTCTTTCTTTCTTTTTTAACAACCATCTTTCTTCCTTCTAGTCGCGCCTTTGAATAAACCATCCTAATCAAAAAGCGCAGGTTTTTCAGAGCGGGCGATCAATTTAAAAACCCAATTACTACAAAAATACTCATATTCGAAAAATTCAACATTACCTTATTTGAAAATATGTTTTTGATAAACACATTTCATTTAGAAAAAAATGTATATTCATAATTGTAGGTGTCAAAAGACGCCTAAAAATTTTAATTTTTAAAAAATCAAGAGTTTTTAACCAACACATGGCCTGCACCATTATTGAAATTTTGTACGTCTTTACAACAAATGCCAAAATAACACTGTTTTGCTCCTTGGAGCCAATCTTCGTCGGTATAGTGCGGTGAAGTATAGAATGTAGGCTGCCGCGGCCGGAGTCAGTATTTACTAGGCTGTCCGGGTGACGCCGCGTCCATGGCGAAGGTGCCGACG
>BOPP01000149.1:3162811-3176890 GCA_017312745.1 Gryllus bimaculatus | reverse complement strand
CATAAGGGGAGAGACGCGATCTTTCACGCTTACAAGCTTTTCCCGAGTTTTTCTTGGGCTTTGTAGGCCGTCTTTATATCAAAGCGGCTCAGAAGCTTGCCTATCTTATCCGTGACACCGCGTATATATGGCAGAGTGGCTATTTTTTCTTGGGATCGTCTTCATATGTGGTGATATCAGCAGTTTTGACAGAGGTCGTAGCCTGCCGTACCGCTTGGTTGGCAGCGTTAGCGCTGTATCCGTTGGCCTGAAACTTAATTAAGTTCACAATGGAGGTGAAAAATTAGGGAAAATTGCCTTTCCTCGACGTGCTGGTGAGTCGAAAAGTGAACGGCAGACTAGGACACAGTGTTTACCGGGAACCCACCCACACAAACCGTTACCTACACGCTGGCTCTCACCATCACCCAGCCACTAAGCGGGGGGTGGGGGGTGAAAACGCTGGCCATCAGAGCAACTAGAGTGTGTAATAAAGAATCGTTGGACTCTGAAATGGAGCTCCTAAAGACTACATTTCGAGCCGTCGTGATTTTCTTCGACAGCTGTGTTGGCTATAGTTGGAATAGCTCAGCTTCCACTTCAGACACACTGACGGACTGACTGATTACATACACTGACTCGCGGCTGCATACTTCCGACTGACATACTGACACTGACTCGCGGCCTCCGGCAGCGGCGCATTTATACCTGGCCGGCGCTCGTCTCGACACACTCGACACTTACTCCACCTTTCCACGCGACTCGCGAATAACCCGGAACCGTCCAGTTCGGGGGGAAGGGGGGGGCGCCGGCAGATGACGCAATCCGCGCAGCGAATCCGGGTAGATCATGCAATATTCGTTACACTGTTATAGAGGAGTTTTAGCCCCTCTCCTGCCTTAATCATATACGGGACCCTATCCGATATGAACAAAAATACATTTTCATATCAAATTCCTTCAGGCCACAAGAACATAACTGCATTGTTGAACACTCGCTACTGTTGTATGATTTCTCGCTGCTATTTCTTCAATCACTATGAGATATTCCTTTGAAATATCATTTGGAGCGAGCGAACCAACAATTACATTACACACAGATCGTTTTCGTGCATCAGGCGTTTCGTTCAAAGTAACTTAGATTTATTTATTTACGTTAAAAACAGTTAAAAACTGTGTGACATGCTATGTGGAGTAGATTTGAAGTTACGTTTATGTCCAGAAGCAAAACAAGGGACCATCTCAGCATTTGCTCGAGGTTCAGATTAAATTATCTTAAACATAATCACGAATTTCTAGTACAGTTTGTACATAAATTAATGGAACATAATGTATGCAAAGAGTGAACTCATGTGGAATAGTTTGTTTCGTATATGATTCTAAGAACGCATGTAATTTAGAATGTTCAAACATATATAGTGGAATGTCGGAATGTCTTGACAACTGGGGGCCCGAAGTTGATCTAGATGCTTCATTTGAAGTATTTACTTTCAGCATCAACTATTTATCACTTTTTTAATGTAATGAAATGTTAATGACTTGTATACAAGTATACGCACTTACATGTTTTGCACGCATAACACATAACACGATTCTGTCAGTAGTTAGCATACATTCATTCTCACGCACATACAAACTGAGTACAAAAGGGGAGTTTGATATACACTGCATATATGCTTACCTGAATTGAGGATTGTGGTTATAAGGGAAATGTGATATCAATTGAATGGTGCTACATGTTCTCTTACGGAGGGAATTATGAAATTGAATTATGAGAGGAATATGAAATGTCAAACTGCATCATTAACATCACGTAAAAAATAGTCATTAATGTACCAAACCAATGTGTTTCTAATGATCTTGGATAACAAAAAGATCGGAGATATGCATGGAAATGTTGTAGAATTAAATGTTAGGAAATTTACTGTAAGTAATCCTTAAGCATTTAACAATCATAGATAAAGAATATTATGCTTATATTATAAATTAGATAATACAGCATGCTACCATAAAATTTCAAATAATATCAACAATAAATAAATTATTAGACATTTCTGTGGAACTCTTGCAGATTTTGTTTGCAGGAGGATCCTTAGCTAATATGTTATTTCCAGTGACAGAGAACATTTTTTTGTGTTGCTTTTCAAGTTAGCTGAGAAGTTTTTGCTTTATTTTTTCATCTGCTTATGATACTGCAACCGAGCATAGTATTAGATTGAGATCACACCTACCTATAACCACACAATTGCTTTATAAAATATAATTATTTTGTTACTATTTCAAGTTAATGATCATTAGTAAAAATGAATCTCTAATTATGGAAAGTTCTCTTATAAACAGTTAAAAATTTAGAACAGGTAGCACAAATAACATACACTTACCGGCAATAATTTTGGCACTCATGCTGTAGCAAAGATGTGGGCGACAGTAGTCTCTTCATCCACTAATTTTTCCATAACCAGCAATGTTTATTTCCATTGAATCTATCTTTGAATTCATGTGATTTTTACCTGGGAACAGGCCTATTGACTGAGCCATTTCTAACTTTAAAATAACTCAACGTACGAAATGGAGAGAAATAAAAAAAATTAGCATACTGAAATGGAGGGAAATTAAAAAAATTAAAAATGTATTAATTGAACCCTAAACTAAAATACCTAAATCTAAATAACTGATCAACGAACTAAATAGTAGCTGTGGTAAGTAATGTAAGAATAAATTGCAACCAATTCAGTATTTTATTATGAAGTACATAAAGCAAACAATTAATGGTAAAATTATCTAAATAATATCATATGACCTACAATCAATATTAAATAGTTTTAAAATGGTGGTCCTTTGAAATGGTGTAATTAAAATGTGAAAAAACAATATACTGTTCATCAATTAGAATAGAAAAGGATATGAAATAGGAAGAAAATCAATAGCACAACACAATTAGTACTGAAGAAACTAGTTAATAATAATAGTAATAATAATAATAATAATAATAATAATAATTAATAATTAATAATAAATTGTCACATAAATACAGCATACACCATGTATGACAAGTCAGGATATGTATATAATCATACAATACACAATACAGATATTTCTAAAAATTAAATACAAGACGTAAATTAAGTTTAAAATTCAATTCTCGTATTAAATACACATATCATGGAAAGCTAATTAATTTTATACATGGTAGTGAAAGAAGACTCTAGTTAAAAATCAATAATAATAAAAAAAATGAAGTTCTTCATAGATTCGTGCCTAGGCTAGGCCCGCCCTTTATATCCAAAAACCAGTTTAGACGAGTTTGATAACATGCAACAGAAAATTAAAAAAATATTAGTACTAGTTTATATTGACGTCTTTATGATGCATGTATTTTGTACTGTAGAATGTATGGTTTAACAGGAAAGCTTTCAGTTTATTTTTGAACGTGTGTGTATCGAGTTTAAGCTTTTAAATTCACTAGGAAGTTTATTATATAGTGTAATGCCTTCTATAAGGGTACTTTTTTGAAATAGTGAAATTTCACTGTGTGGAACATGCAGAATTTCGTTTTATCTAGTATCATAGTTATGAATTGGTGTCCAGAGTAAAGAATCCTCGTTTCCCATAAGTATTTTCTTTGTGAAGATTAATATTTCAAATGTCTGTGAATAGGAGTGGTAAGTTTATTTGTAATTTTTTGAACAGTGGTTTGCAGGATTCATGTTTGCGCGTGGTTTGTCATGTTCTCAATATTCGTTTTTTGGATGATGAAAGTGTGAATACTTTCTGGGAAATTTCCCGCAGAGTATTATTATTCTGTATTTGTAGGTGCGAGTGATATTTGGCAAAGTACACCATTCCACAGTGTATCTAAGTTAAGAATTTGACTTCAGGATGTATATGGCATAACATGACTTGGTAAGCTTGTTGTTTAGATTTGTGATATGGTAGTGACATTGTAGATAACCTTGAATAGTCAATCCAAGGAAAGTTGTTTTTTGTACTATTTTTACAGGCATGTTTTTTAGCATCAGTTGTGCTGAAGGGTGCTTGTGGATTCCGAAAGTTTAGGGAGACAGTTTCACTAGTGTTTATGATGTGTTTATTTTCCTGGAACCATTTTACTAGTGCCTCTAGGACTTTGTGCTTCTTTTTGTAGAGTTTGTTGGGTACTTGCTTTAATAATAATGTTTGTGTCATCTGCAAATAGGACCATTTTGCTCTTTTGTAGGGTCAGAGGCATGTCATTGATGTATAATAGAAATAGTATGGGCCCTAGGATTGATCCTTGTGGCACTCCATAATTTATCATTCTAGGTTGGGAAAAATGGGAAGAAATCTTTTTATCTCTAACATGCTTGATTGTGACTACGTGACAATGATTTGAGAGGTGAGAGGTAAGATTTAACCCATTGATGTGTAATGCCTCTAATTCCCAAAGTTTCAAGTTTGGATAACAGTATGTGATGGTCAATAATGTTGAATGCCTGTGATAGATCTAGAAACAAACCAATGGGGATTTCTTTCTGATCTAGAGCAACACGTATGTCATTTAGAAAGGTGAAGATAGCTGTGTCTGTAGATCTACCATTTCTGAATCCATGTTGGGCCTCTGTCAGTATGTTATTTGAATTGAGAAAATTTTTGAGACTATCATTAAAAAGCTTTTCTAGAATTTTTGAGAATCCGGATAGTAAGGAAATCAGTCTGTAATTCATAAGATCGTGAATGTTGCCTTTTTTGAATAGTGGTTTAACTTTTGCTTTTTTGAGGATTTCTGGCAAGATACCGGTTATTAAGGAGTGGTTACAAATGTGAGTGAGTGGTTCTATTATGTTTGTTGCAGTATGTTTAATGAGGGTGTCAGGGATATTATCCAGTCCTGTAGAGAAACACTTAAACTAACTTAAATAAAATAGAATCAAATAAATTAAGCAACGACAAGAGAAAAGCACTACAAGTTGTGATGTAACTAAAGTACAATAAGTAAATGGAATGTTATGGAAATAATATTGCAAGTCGCTCAAAGCAATGTCAAAGGATCCTAATCTAGATGCAAGGTTTAAATAATGTTGGTGGAATCTCCAACATCTCCCTCCCCCCCCCTCCCCCCCTTTTCTTTTCAAACATAAATCGGTCATAAGTCACTAATTGCATTATTACAGTATACATTAGGGAATTCTGGAAATGTTGGCAACAACAATTGCCAACACAAAAAGAAATGAAAATGTGACTTTTGAGAACATACAGTAAGTGGCCAAATTATTAGGAACAGTACTAAGATTTTTGTGTTTCATAGTGTAACTGAATTTTTCAAACAAACCATTAGTTTTTTATTCTTAAGAGTGTATTATTAAAATGATAAAAATCATAACATAGTTAGGTAAAATTTATTTTACATAAACTTAATACTAGTGTTTAGTGGCGCTACCCTTTGATTCAATTATAGCTTCAATGGTTTGTGGCTCGCTCTTTTTACAGGCTTTTTGCATTTTGTTGTAGGTCAATGTAGTGAGGACATTCTTTGTTGAGAATTTCAATTAACTGACTCTTGGTTGTGATCACTTGCTTGGTGATTGGATTTTTGGTGAGTTTCCACATGTCTTTATAGGGTTCATGTTTGGTGAGTTCCCTGACCAGGGCAAAACGGTATTCTTTTTCTGCCAGGAATGCAGTAATTCTTCAGGCTTTGTGGCACGATGCTGAATCATGCATAAAAATGTATTCTTAATCGCCATTCTTCTAGCTTCGAGCTGTGACAATAGCAGAGTTTCTAATACTCGCTTGTACTGGTCATGCCTTGTGGTCCCTTGTACGATGTATGTGCCCCTTATACCCTTCTCTGAGATCGTAGTCCTGACACTAACCAGTTGTTTAACCGTCTCCACTATAGTCTGGATGATACTGTTCTCTCGTGCATCATGGGACAAATAAACTTAAGTCGACCAAAATCTGTAACGTGGATTCAACAGAGAAGCTTATGAGTAAAGTGTTACAAAAAATCATGAAGAAATGCAATTGTGCTTTAAATATATAAAAAGGTTGTATTACTTGACTCCCATCTGCAACAGTCATATTTGTGTGTTTGGGTTGTGTTCTCTGGGCAGTAACAGTCACTTCTTCATGGCCTGGGTGAGGCGTCGCTTCTTTGGTAGGGCAACGACTGATCAGATTCTCTTTGACTATCCGCCTTCAGACTGTCCTTTTGGAAACTGTTATACTCCTGGCATTTATAATCATAGTCAGATGGGCAACACAATTTTTACAATTTTTGAGATGGATATCCCTGATTCTACATTAGGTACGAAGACTGTTCCTGCTACATTTGCCCACGTGGCCTGCTTCCAAATATTTTTTCAGATACATTTTTATTTTATTCTGTTAACGACAGTTCTCGAAACACCTAAAGCTATCTGTCTGTCAATGTGTGATGTGAAGTAATTGTGTTTGTATTTCTCTAATTTTTCTTGGAGATGTGTCTGAAACCTTACCTTAATAAAATTAAAAGTTTTGAAATTGTGATGTTATATTGTAACAATGAAATTCACATAAGTATTGTAGTAAGGGACAATACTTACATTTTGATTATTTTAAAAGAAAACTTAAAAACTTAAAAACAATTAAAAAATAATTTGTATGTGTTCATTACAGCAGTAGTTTTCAATAACCTTCAACTGAATAAAAGTAATGGAGGCATCCAGTGTTGCCACTTGTTATAAACAATAGAAATGATAACTGTAATGTTACAAATCCTATCAAATTCCAACTTCTTTGCTCGAGACAATTTAAACTAGAAATGACACAAATATGAGTATTGTCCCTAATAATTTGGCCCTTTACTGTATGTCCTGTGACAGTAACATTTTTTAAATGTTGCATTTTTGCCCTTAAATTAAGGTGATGAGAAGAGTACATGCATACATAGTAAATTAAGTATTTTGTGACTCTTCAGTTGTAGTTCGATAAAAAATGTCTATGTTGTTAAGTTTTTACTTTCTAAACATATTTCTGACTCCAACTTGTCTACTCATAAGGATTCCTGATGGAAACAATATTGTTCATTATTGTGACGATCTCTTGGATAAATAATTATTGTAATTGCAATGTAATCAGTATCTTGGCTTACTTTCTGTACAATAAACTTAAGTCTTGTTTTCTGTTTTTTGAACAGGTGCTGTATTGAAGCCATGGAGTTGTATTATTTGCCACAAAAGTTTTGACAATCCTTTTGCAATGAGTGGCCACACTGGACATTGCAAACGTAGGCTTAAAAACGAAAGGATCTGTCGTACTCTCACTGATTTAAAAGAACATTTGCAAGTAGTGGATAGGTATAAATGTGAAATATGTCAACAAAAATTTGCATCAGTGAAGGGTATGAAATTGCATAAATCTCGTGTGGGGCATAATCATGATTTGAAAGAGAATGAAAAGCATTTAAACTTGAATACACCTGTGGCACAATTACAAGACCTCCAGAAATTTGAAGAGAAACTTCGAAACAATCCTCATACACCAATTCCCAACAAATGCACGGCCAGTCAGTATGTGAAACCAATTAAGAACTCAAACACTGATTTTTCACGAGTATTACCATCCAGAAGTAGAAATGTTTATAGCTGTGATTTATGTAGTTTGCGATTTTCTAATGGTTTAAAATTGCAAGTTCATGCATTACAACATAGAAAACAAACACACTACTTAAATTCATTGAAAGGGAAGTTACCTCAAACAGCCTCAAAGATAAATGTAAAACAACGTTTTAGGAAAGGTTTACAAGAACATTCTGGTCAATGTGCAGAAGATAAATTGTATCAGTGTAATGAACGACCTGAAGCATTTTATGCTAGGCTTGGTATCAAAACACATTTGAATGAACATACAGGAACCAGACCTTATAAGTGTGAAAAGTGTGGGAATGCTTTCTACAATAAATGGTCTTTGGCTAGACATAAAAAATTACATAAACTTGAATACGTGTGTAGTCTTTGTGGAATCTCCTTTAGCTTCAGTGAACAGTTAGAAAATCATAAGTGCTCTTTTACAAAGCCTGTTACTATGATTGATGAAGCTTCTGAATACTTACTTCAACCTCTTGATTCATTCAATATCAATAGTTCCAAACATAATGAAAGACACCTGGAAGTAAATATAAAGAGTTCTACAGCTAAAACCATATGTAAGAAGAATTCTTGTAAAATTTGTGGGAAGACTATGGCTTCTAGGATTACTTTGAAAAAGCATATGTATTTACATATTGGAAAAACTAAACAATGTACTTTCTGTGATAAAAAATGCTCTTCTTCATCCCGTTTAAAAGATCACATACGTGCTTGTCACACATTTGAAAAACCATACAAGTGTGACTTATGTGATAAAGCATATGCTTCATCTAACACGCTCAGAATACACAAACAAAAGAAACATGGTAATAAAAAAAACATGATAAAAGAAATATCTACTGAACAACATTCAGCCACACAAGAAAATTTGGTCAAACAACAAAAAATGAGAAGTCATCTTATTAGAAAAGCATTCAAATGCAGTAAGTGCCCTGCCTTGTTAACTACTTATGGCAACTTAAAAAGGCACCTAATACGTTTTCATTTGAAAGGGAAAAAGGAAGAATCAGTAAACATTTATAAATGTGAACACTGCGAAGCATCATTTCATATCAATTCCTCCTTGAACAGACATATAAACCAATTTCATTCAAGAAAGGTTAAAGATATGTCAGCATTTAAATTTGTTTCCCCCACTAGTAATGAAAAGGATGTGTCAGAAGTAACTATAACTAGTTCTATAGCAGGAAATCCTGGTAATCATATCCTAGATTCAGAAAAACCATTTCAATGTAATTTGTGTGATAAATCCTTTTCTCTCTCAAGCCGTTTAAAAGATCATTTACATTGTCACACACTTGAAAAACCTTATCAGTGTCATTTATGTGATAAGGCATATTGTAGTTCTGATGCCCTCAGAGCTCATAGAAATCACAAGCACAAGTTAAAGGGAAAGGGAATAGGAAAGCTAGTGCACCAATGTGATGAATGCCAAACACAGTTCTCAACTTCAGGTTATTTATTGAGGCACAAAAACCGTTTTCATTTGAAAAATACGCAAACAGAGGCAATAGAAGAATACAAATTTGAGCAGAGAGCAGCATCAATTCAATTAATTGAATCTGTTCACCAGCACAATGATCTCAAGTCAGGAAACATTGAAGGCAGTTTTGCATCAAAATCTTATCCAGAAACAAAATCTATTGAGTGTAATTACTGTACAGCATCATATAACTATTGTAAGAGCTTTGTCAAACATCTTTTTCAGAATCATGGGATAAAGGAAGTAGAAACACCAAAGCTGGAATTTGAGGTTGAATGTGATGTGTGTCATAGGTTTCTTCGGAAGGGTAATCTCAAAAGACACAAACGTGATGTTCATAATATAGAGGAATTAGAACAAGATACATCGGAAAATATACTTCCAGATAATATACTCAGGCATGTTCGTCAAAAAAAAACTATCAGTAGCGCATATGCCTTAAATTCTCAATCTAATCATCAATTTAATAAATGTGACACAGTATTTAATCAGAATAAATCTCTTGTAAAGCCCAAAGCTAGTGTTCATGTGGAAAATAAAAAGAAAACATTTGATATTAATCCCAGTAGAAAGTATTTCAAATGTAACTTGTGTAGTGCAAACTTTTTTAATAAGTTGTCTTTGAATAGGCACAAACGTAGTTTACATTTTAACGAAGAAGCTTTTCAATGCAGTGTTTGTCAGAAAATATTTTCATCTGCAATTGTTTTAATCAAACACCATGAGAAGCATTTCAAGAAATTAAATTTCTCTTGTTCTAGGTGTGGAAAATCTTTTAAACAGCTTCAAAACATGGAAGAGCATATGCTCACACATTGTAATCCAACTTCTTTATTTCACTGTGACATTTGTTCTTTATCTTTTCAGACATTGAATGATTTAAAGAATCATAAGCAAAGTCACAAATGTAAATCATCCTTAAGAATCGTAGAATCAAAAAGTAAAGAACTAGTTTCAAAAAAGCACAAATGTGATATATGTAATAAGTTGTTTTCAAGAAAGGATGCAGTGAATCGGCATAAGAAGATCCATGAAAATGTATTCCCTTATAAATGTGAAATATGTGGTGTATTTTTCCAACAGCGTTACAAGCTTGTTCTTCACACAAGGACACATTCAAGGACAATTAATTAGTCTGCTAAACTAGTAAAATAATTGTGAGAAATCACAATACGTTGTATTTTCTTTTATGACCTATTAATGTTTAAGGCTGCATGCATGTAATAATTACGTTGTGTAATATTTCTGTGAGAAAGGTGGGTTCTTCTTTTGAGTTGAGTTTATTTTGTGTAAATTTAAATTGTCAGTGTGACTAATAAATGAAAATTTTCTACTGAAATATATTGATTTACATATGATTTAAAATATAAATACCAAATGATTTCATATATCTTGATATGATATTAATATATTATTATGATATTTATTATTATTTATTATAATTAATTTTATTATTATTGTTATTGTTATTGTTATCTTCATTATCCACAGTATCTATTGGTCGGTATGTCAACCACACACAGGAATGATGACCAGGTGTGTGTGTTGCTTTACTGAAGGTTCAGTGCTTCTGACAATACGGCAAGTATTCAAAATTACAGACTTGTTTATTATATACATTCCTGTCCAAGTGAAGCACTCCAGTGCTCAAGTGTCATTTGGATCACTTAGTAGCTGTAATATATTGCACAGTTGTCACTTACTGAAGTTCCACATGAGTGCGACTTCTTAGATGCGAATCTCACCTCATACATTGCTCTCGGTTATATATATAATATGTTGTGGATATTGGGTATTGATATATCGTTATAATTATTGTTGTTGTTGTTATTATTATTATTATTATTATTATTATTATTATTATTATTATAAATCTAAAGTATGTTATGACATAGTTGAATACCTAGATTAAAATGTGCAGTAAATTGAACAGATTGTGTGCATCAGACACTATTATTTTCAACTGTTTAAACTGCTTTTCCCAACTTTTACTTCTAGAAAGTAATAATGGTTTTGATAATAGGAGTCCTGGGGGCTTGTTTGCGTCCCAAGATGAGATGTTCTCTGCCACAAGTTTCTTATTTTGCGTAAATTTAATTAGCATTTGATGTGACTTAAGTTAGAATGTATATACTATTGATAGGGATGTCTAAATAATGAATGAAAATACTGTGGACTCTTTGTAATTTAAACCCCAGGAATTATTTTTATACAAAATTAGAATGAAACGAGCAAACATGTTATAAAAGAACGGAAATTAAATATATGTGTTATTCTTAATAAACAGTATCTTTGAAAACTATTCTGGTATATTATAAATGAAGAATAAAATGTCGTCTTAAAAGTAAACAACATAAGTATTAGGAAATAAAAAGTTATAACCAATGACTGATTGCAAGCCTTAAAATGTGCAAGCAAACATGCACTGTCAAACAGTCTTACATGCATAATGAAAGGTAAAAATAAATAAAATATATACCACCAAATTTTCATATTTAACTGAAGTTTTCTTTGCATTTTTTTAGAAAAACAGTATTAACAGTATTAACTGTTTTTGTATGGAAAGCCTTCTGGAGTGGTCTATAAACTATGTAATGCTAAAGAGGGGGAGAGGATTTGATGCAGCGGTACGCTGAGTTATGTATGGATAGAGGGATCATAGTTTAGTGTTTTGTAATTCTGATACTAATTTACAAACTTTTTCTTGTTACTGAAATAATTCCTTTTATTCAGTCTTATTCCTAAATAATAAATTAAATTAAAAAATATAAATAAAATAAAAAGTTATGATGTATTAATTATTACAATGAATGGAAAATATTTTTTCATTAATGGAATGGAATGCATGTTGAAATTGTTATATTATGAAGAAAATATTCAAAAGTTATCTATAGTTTATACGAGAATCCAATTAAATTGGGAGGGAGGGGGAGAGGGGGATATATATAGAGATATTCAAAATACTCTTAAATTTGTGTCATGTCCGAGGGTCGTTCCGAAAGTAATGCCTCCTATTTAATTGCATGATAACTACAGTGAAAAATAATCTTAATTCAAGATGTGAGATGAAATATTGTTTAATACGTACCTATTTTTTAACATAGTCCCCTTTTCTTTCTATGCACTTTTCCCACCGAAGAACTAGAGCCTGCATGCCTCGCCCGTAAAAATCTGCACCAGCCGAGGTGACCCACTGACGCAAAGCTGCTTCGACAGCGTCGTTGTTCAAAAATTGACGTCACCGCAATCCATCCTTCATTGGCCCGCACAAGTGGAAGTCTGAAAGTGCCAAATCCGGACCGTATGGTGGGTGTGATAAAACAGTCCAGCCAAATTTGGCAATTTGGTTCGTCGTCTTGAGACTGGAGTGAGGTCTGGCATTGTCGCGTTGCAAGAGAAAAGTTTTCTTCTCAGGCCGAACTCTTGAAATGCGATTTTTCAGTTTGGTCAGAGTTTGAATATACCGGTCGGAGTCTATTGTTCGACCAGGTTCCAGGAAGTCCTTAAGGATTACCCCTCTCCTATCCCAGAAGGTTGTGCACATGATTTTGCCCGCTGAAGACTGGGTTTTGAATTTTTTCTTTGTCGGGGAATTCTTATGGCACCATTCCATGGACTGTCTCGTGGTTTCTGGCTCATAATGATGACACCATGTCGCGTCACCAGTGATTATTCTGTCCAGAAACCTGTCACCTACAGCATCGTATTGCACCAAAAGTTCCCCACAAACTTCCATTCGGTGAAGTTTGTGTTCCTCTTTTAGTGCTCGCGGGATCCACCTTGCGCACAATTTCCGGTAGCTTAATTTATTGAGCATAACTTCTAATACATTGCAGCCAATGCTCATAGCCGCACACAATTCCCTAGTCGAGATGCGCCTATTCGCGCGAATAAGTTGGTCGTGGCGCCCCTCATTGGTGTGGCAGCTGTGCGTGGCCGACCGCAACGTGGTTTGTCTTTCACGTCGCTGTCACCACCACGAAAACGCACTACCCATCGCCGCACTGTACTCACATCTTACTCTCCGTAAAAGTTCTGCAAGCATCTATGAATGTCAATAGGCGCAATTTCCTTCTAAGAGAGAAATTCAATTACGGATCTCTGATTTTCACGCGTGTACACGTTACACGCCATTTTGATACACTGTCACTGTGCTTCTATCTGGCGAGTGGCAACGAAAATAGGAAGGTTCAAATTCCACCATAAGACCACAAAAATTTGTTTTTGATGTCATAAGCTCAAAAAATAAATAAATTGGGAGGCATTACTTTTGGAACGACCTACGTAATTTATTGATGGTTCCTTCTCTGCAAACCCTCCCTTTTACTGATTATACGATTTCTTGACTGTGATAATTTCATTTCTTGAATTTGCATTTGTAAAGAGTAATGTCGGTGCAAAGTATTGCAGAAGTAGGACCCAGCATATCGTGTTAAGTTAAGCCAACCGGCATAGACCCTTCCAGTAAGATCCTTTAAATTCCCAGACCTATGACCTGCAACTGCTGCTACTGGCCATAAAGGTAATTCTGTATTTATCCGAATTTAAGACAACCCCATAAGGTAATACTGTATTTATCCGAATTTAAGACAACTCCATAAGGTAATACTGTATTTATCCGAATTTAAGACAACCCCATAAGGTAATACTGTATTTATCCGAATTTAAGACAACCCCATAATTTTGAAGAGGCTGCCTGAGATTTTTGAACATTTTTAACTAATTCATACCATTTAGTCGAAGTAAAATTGCAAATTGACTAGAAAGGTGTCTTTTGGATGAAAATAATATAACAAAGCCCCAGATATTTATATTTTAAAAAATTGGTATTGGGTTCTGTCAGTATATAAATATTTTATAGGATCTTTTATGTACATTTTAGGAACTTACATGCCTTTTGGAATATATGTCGTATGAATTACATTTATCAGTACTCATTTTGCACACACACACACACATTTATATATATATATATATATATATATATATATATATATATATATATATATAT
>BOPP01000149.1:3144815-3162786 GCA_017312745.1 Gryllus bimaculatus | reverse complement strand
TGGCCAGTGAGATATTGTTCGTTGAAAGAAGAGCTATGGCTGATTACGGCACATTTAGGAATAGGTCTATAGCCATTTCCGTGCTGCTCTAGAATAACATAAAGTATCGTCTGGTGGCCTGCTCTCAATCCTTTACAAAATGTGTTCCTTGCGTTTCGGATCGCGGTTGCGCAATATATCAGCACAGGTTTTGCGTCGCGTGACTTGCCCGTTTCGGTCGCCGTCGCTACCGTCTTAACTCGTCCAGCTGTGTTGGGTAACAGTTGGCATGCACAAGCTGTCGGGGCGCAGGCCTTCGGCTTCCGTCGGAATTGGGTATATTTTTATTGTGACTGATCCGTTCCATATACCCTTGCTCTTCTTCGGTCATTTCACAGTAGACGCGAGCAGATAGATTGCTCGGTATAAGCGCTGTTTACTTTTAGTCTATTGCGCAATTTTTTGGTGTGGCGTAGCCATTAAAATTCTAAGACAATGGTGTTCGTAATTCTCGTAGTTAATAGAGTGATCTTATGATGGTAATCTTACTATTATCTTGCTTCTTTTTTGTGTCAAATATATACTGGGTACTGCCCAGTTCAAATGATGGCTGCGGGAAGATGAATATTCTGTAATATGATCAGATATATCTATGACGTATTATGAAGAAATAAACTCAGGGGCAACGTAGGGGATATTAATTCGCTCTTAATTTAAGCCTAGCGACTTCTACCCGGGCTAGGTCTTTTTTATCTTTGGTAGCTAGATGATTCTATATTTCAAGTTATTTGTCTACTTACCACTTGACTGTAGTGGGTCTCGTTTAGAAGAAGATGGTTCTGAACGAATGCTCCGATTAGTTTTGGGGATGGCGTGACGTCAAGTCTCGAGGGAGAACGTTTTCGCTGTTTCGATAGAGCGAGAGTATCGGCCATGTTTGTGGGACCCGAACAAAGTAAAGATAGCCTGTTCTCAGTTGGTATAATTGTATTTCGTGTCATTATACTACTGTACGCGGACTACCCTGGTTTCGCGTCGTGGTGGTGTTTTGGGGTTTGGCGCTCTTAATTAGCTATATATATATATATATATTATAATTATATATTATATATTATATTATTATATATATATATATAAACCGCCCAGCTTTTCTTCAACATGTATTTGAATTGCCGTCGGTTATCGGGGCTAGTAGCTGACGAAATATTTAAAGCCACGGGTTCGCCGCGCTGCGAAGGGGGAGACCGGGGAGACGGCGAAGCGAGTAAAGGAACGAAGAGAGCGCCGTATTTGCGCGCGGCGAGTAAAGAAAGAAGTGAACGATTTCATAACAAGAATAGCGCTGTAGGGAGGTTAAGTGTGAATTGCATGGAGGTTGTATTTATAGTGAAAGCTTGAAGAGGGGAATGCGAGTTTCAGAGAATGTAAAAGCGACTTATAGGGAAAAACTGACGCATTGTTGTTAAGACAGTGAAAAGTTGCCAGTGTATAAGAATAAGAGAAGGTACATCGAAGTTAGAAACTGGTGGTTTTGGCCGGAAGGGCGACTATATACTTTACTGGTGGACAGTAATATCAGTGTTAGTAATGCGACTGAATAATATAGCTCAGGTCTGGCGGTGAACCTGAGTGTGTGTGTCGGAGTGTCTAGGTGTCCCTGGCGATAAGTGTGAGTGGACCGTCTAGAAGTGCGTGCGAGTATAGACGTTGGCACGTGCTGTGGGTGCATCTCAGGAAGAGTAGAATTGTTTATTGCTTTCATGGGTATTTGTGTAATTCGAGGCTCACTATGTGATATGATTTTGAGGGTACCAACGGGGATTTGTCCAAGGAGTTGAAGGTACGAAATTTGTGATTTTGGTAATAAAGGGTTTGTTTCGTTTTTAAAAAAATGATGAGATTTTCAATTGTGTTGCGTGAAAAAGTTCAAAGGCCCTTAGAACAAGTACCATGTCCTTCCTAAAATAATGTTGTAGGAGCGCACGCGTCGGAAGGTGTCCATATATTTATTGTGAGTTATGGGAGTGGTGCCCGACCATAACAAACAAGTTATGTGTGAAACTACGGAAGCAGCGAGGTAACAGCAGTGTAGGGCAGAGTAACTTTAACCGCGCGAGCTGGTATCGTTGCGCCGTATTAAGCGAATGGCGGAACTTGCAAGCAATGTTTTCCCCTTGTGAAGGGTTAGAGAAGGGAAGTAGCAGCCCACCGAAGTTAATTTTATTCCGCTGGCGCCGAGGCCATAAATACCGACCCCGCAAGCGGGGAGTCTCTTTTTCTGGACAGGATCGGAGTAACGCGACTTGCTTATCTCTTTATAGATTAAAACTCGATTCATCGAACCGATCACATTTTCATTAAATAGCATTAGACATATATGGTTATGTCTGCTGCAATATGATATTACTTAGTAGGGATCGACCACAGCTACGTTCCTAGTTAGGTCGTCCGCGAGATAGTGCAGATTAAGTTAGTTTTTACTAGACCCGGGAAGTAAAGTTACCGTTGTGAGGAAACATTAAAAAGTTCTTGGCTTGATCAAAGTACAAAAAGTGCGCAACGAGCGAGGAACTTGCACGAGTATTCGTAAAGTTGCAAGTGGAATTTCGCAACGTGGGCGTGTCAGAGCGCCGGTTGATCGAGAAGAAGAAGAGGCAGATAGGAATGAAGACGGATCGAAAGACGCAAGAACGGAAAGGAGCAAGAGAGGCACGCAGCGCAGAGGCGAATCCGTCTCTGCTTACAGCAGAGGTTGGGGACCTGGCGGCGGTCACGAGGACCCAGCGACGACCATGCAGGAAACGTGGGAAAGTCCACGAGGTAAGTTGGGAACTCGGCAATAGGTCAGTTCACGTGGCAGGGAAAAACTAGTATAGGGGAAGTGTTAGAATTTGAGGTCACGGGTGGAGAAAATTACGATTATGTAGGAGAGTTTTGATGGCTATTGTGCCTAAAACATTTACTTAGGAATTTTATTTTCGCCAATTTCAGACAGTTAATGTAATGAGAGTAGTGCACTTGCCAATTTTGTTCTTTTACTGTAATATCTTGAAGCGAGAGATTGTAAGTTGAAAGTTTATGTGCAATGTTATTAGGATTAGCACAAATTTAGATATATTAATTTTCGCCAGGAATCAGTGTAGATTAGGGTAGTTGTAGTTTAGAGTATCAATTTTTTGGAAGTTAATGTATTGTTTCATTACAATGAGTGTGGTGTGTAAAGGGTTTCTATCTGGTTTGTTATTCTTTGTGTGATTCATTAATTCTTGGTTTCTGTCATTATTATGCCACTTAAAAGTTTATGGTAATTTGAATACGCTCGTTTGTGTGAATTGTGTGATTTATTGTGTCAAGGGTTAATTTCTCGGCCCTGAAGATCCTGCTCCTAGATTTTAGCTGTTCACGAGCAAAATTTGATAACGCAGTAGGTTATGTGCTACGTGAAGGTGGTAAGATTGTGTGTACGGGTGTATGGTGGTAGGTTTGAATATAATATAATATAGTATATATAAATGATAGTTATTATGTATATTATATATATATATATTAATATATGGTATATATATATATAACTATATAGTGACGTCTACACCCGAAGTATCGACTATTGTGGGAGGGGAGGGCAGCTTTTTCGTTGGTGACTCTTTCTACTAGGCTAAGATTGTGTGCTTCTTTTTGCTGTAGAACTAACACCCATTAAAGAAATCAATCAACAGATAATCGCATCTCAATTGCTACTGTATAAAACTAATCTACTAAATTAATAAGATAGAATGTATCGCCAGTCACTCAACTGTGGAGACGCCCTTATTTCCGTATGGCTCCGGAGGAGCCGGAAGGGTCGCTTGCCGTGGCGCTCGTAAGGTAGTGAGAGGTGAGGCGGTGCCGGTGGGCAGCTTGTGTCCTATTCAGCCAGTGGAAGGGCGAAGAAGAGCACTATATAGAAAGCAATTCGGACGGGCGGATTGCGATGATAGTGCGATGATCGAAAGCCAAAAGTCTAGGTACTGCTGCGCGTCTTCGGGTGGCGGCAGTCAGTCGCGGGAGTGTGTTGGAGATGATAGAAGCTCGGCAACGTGCTGGCTTAAAACAGCACTGAGGAAGTACGCTGCGCAAGAATATTTCTCCACGTGTGTAGTTGTCCGTTCGATAACCACGGTACTCACATTGTCGTCTGATATTTTTCTCGGGCTGTTGATCATTTTTTCGGTTCGGCGTTGTGTGTGCGATCTAATAGGAATGCCGAAACCTACTCATGATCTTCGTGCCAAACGCACTAAAATGTGGACTAATCTGAGCTTTTGATACCTCAGACGGACGCTTGCACTTGTGATTATGCGCCTATTAAAGTTACTAGTCCAGCACTGTTCGGCTAATTATTCCACTTTTTGTTATATTATACATATTAACTGTATAATTGTAATAATATTTATACATAAATAGTAATATTATTATGTGAGTCTATACCCCGAATGCGGTGTGATAGTAGGGTAAGTCGAAATGGAGTATTGATAAATTGTAAATTCATGGCCGCTAACGAATAAATATGATATCCAAGGCCAAATCGTATAGTCTACATGTAACATAAAAGATCACTATAATTTTATTAGTGGGGGAAGAACATACCCCATGAAATTTTTTAAAATAATAAAATATCATGGGTTTTGCTTTATATTATTTTTCATGCCAAAGAACTTTCTAGTGAATTGCAATTTTATTCGATAATGGTATGAATTAGATAAAATGTTCAAAATTCAGGCAGACTCTTCAAACATAATGGGTTGATACTTAATTCAGATAAATACCAGTAATTAGTTTATGGCAGATAGCAGAGTTTGCAGGTCATAGGTTAGGGAGTCAAGGATCTTCTGGAGGGGTCTATGCCGTTTGGATTAACTTAACCGCACGATACATCCTGGAAGGTGAGATAGATGATTGTATAATTATAAATTCATTTCTAAAAGTAATTTGGCTGCCCGACACCGTGAAAAAAACTGCATTTCATAAAACGTACCAAATAACAATTATTTTGGAATTAATATTAAAGGTTCTTTGCTCGAAGAAAGCATTTTTTATTTCAAGGCACATCAACGTTTATATTTTGTAACGTGTAACGTTTAAGGATCATGATGATTTTGAAATATTCAAAAAAGAAATCCATCATTGTGTACTACCAAATATTAATTTCATTTAATATTTAAGGCATGGATCTGAGGATATTGTCAACAGCGGCAATAACAAAATACTACAGGATTTCGATGTAAATAACAATTAAATATACGTTCGAATGAGATAAGCTAAATAGACTTTCAGAAAGCTTTTCCTTTCGCGGATCTGCAAGGCGATCTTTCCTTTAGGTGGCGCGTGTAGAGAGAGCTTTAGCGGACTACTATGATTTTTACAGTTGCGGAGTAATGTGGGGTCTTACTGCCTTTACCTCTTTGCAACCGAATTACTCTTTTACAAATGGCATAAATAGTACAAAAGAAATGAGAAATTGATAAGTGCACATGAATGTAGTAATAGGTAAAAGGGGAGGGTTTGCAGATGAGGAGATCATAAAATTAGTAGGTCGTTCAAAAGTAATGCCATACTCATTTATTTATTTTTTGAGCTTATGACATCAAACAAGATTATATGTGAGTCTTATGGTGGACTTTGAACCTTCCTATTTTCAAAGTTGCCACTCAGAGATAGAGAAAGAACAATGGTGGAAAGTAGATGTCAATGGTGCTAACGTGTACAATGCAGTGAATAGGATGTATTGAATTTTTTAGAGGAATTGCGGCCTATTGAATTCCATAGTATTCTTGGCATAAAATTTTACCCGGGGAGTAAGGATCGAGTGAGTGCGCGATGGGTAGTGGTTTTTGTGTGGGACAGGACGTGAAAGACAAAAAGTTGCGGTGGTCCTAAGCTACAGCTGCACCAGGCCCCCATGAGGAGGGCGAAGACCACTTATTCGCAGAGAGAGATTTAGACTAGGGAATTGTGTACGCGGTAGGAGAATGGCTGCAATGTATTGAGAAGTTAATGCCCTAGAATATTAGCTACGGCGGAAATTGGTGGCGCAGGGTGGATCCGCGAGATAAGAGGAAAAACTTTCAGGATGGAAGTTTGTGAGGAACTTTTGTGCATATACGATGTGTAGGTGCAGGTTTCTGGCAGAATAATCACTGGTGGACAGAGACCATGGTGTCATCATTTGGAGCCCAGAAATGAGAACAGTCATGGACTGGTGCTATAGAATTCCGACAAGAAAATTCAAACGTCTTAGCGGGAAATATGTGCAACTTCTCTGGTAGGAGAGGGGTAATCTTAGGATTTCTGGCTGGGTTGAATAGACTCGACGTAATGTCAAATCGGACAACGAAATGCATTTCAGAGTTCGGCCCCCATTTGGGGGGAAAAAAAAGCAGAAAAAAACATCTTTTTTTTTTCTCACTATTTGCGCAAACGGCCGAAAAAAAACACTGGCAGACCATCACTTCCAGTCTCAAGACGAGAGAACAATTGGGCTAAATTTGGTGGATGTTTTTCCCCATACGGTCCGGATTTTGGCAGTTTCTAGACCTTCCACTTGATGGGGCTAGGATGGGATTGCGGGTGACGTCATTTTTGAACCGACGCTGTCGAAGCAGTGTGCGTAGTGGGTCACTCGGCTGGTGCAGATTTTTCGGGGGAGGCAATGGCCCAGGTCATGAGTTCTTCCCCGGGTGGGTAAAAGTGAATAGAAAGAAAGGGGATATGTTAAATAGGTACGTATTAAAACAATATTTATACTCAATCTTGAATTAAGAGATTATTATTTCACATGTAGTTATCTGCAATTAAATAGAGCAGCGCATTTATTTCGGAACGAACTCGTGGACATGACAGATTTAAGAGTATTTTGGGAATATTCATAATACTATATATATCCCTCCTACCCGATTATAATTGAGATTCTTCGTATAAACTATAGATAGATTTTTGAATATTTTCTTCATAATCTACCAATTTCAAACATTGCCATTCTTCATTAATTCGAAAAATTTTTTTCATTCATTGTTATCAGATAATTACATACATGAAACTTTTTATTTTATTTAAATATTTTTAATTTAATTTATTATTTAGGATAAGACTGAATAAAGGAAATTATTTTCAGTAACAAGAAAAGCCTTTGTAAAATTATATATAGAATTAGAAAACCTAACCCTTGATCCGCTCTATCATATATATATCAGCCGCTACCGCTGCTAATCCTCTGCCTTCATTTGCCCTTACATAGTTTATAGACACTCCAGAGGTTTCATACAAAGTTATACTGTTAAACTGGTTTTTCTAAAAAAATGAAAGAACTTCAGTTAAATATGAAAATTTGGTGGTATAATATTTATGTTAATTTTTACTTTTCTTTGCATGTGAATGTTTGACGTGAGTTTCGGTTGGTCTAAGGCTTGCAATAGTATTGGTTCATCTTTTTTATTCCTAATACTTATGTTGTTACTTTTAGATGAACTCTTTTTTTCATTTATATATAACAGAATAGTTTTCAAAGATATGTTTTAATTTAGGAATAAACATTTTATGTCGTTCTTTTATAACATGTTTGCTCGTTTCAGTTCCTAATTTTGTATAAAAATAATTCTGGGGGTTTAATTACAAGAGTCCACAGTTTTTATTCCATTAATTTAGACCATCCGCTATAATGTATATGTTTCTAATTAAGTACTAAATCTATTAATTTAGTCCAGAATAAGAACCCTTTGGAGAGACATCTCATTTGGGACGCAAACAAGCCAGGATCCTATTATCAAACGCCTTATTACTTTCTAGAAGTAATAAGTGGGAAAAGAGTTTAAACAGTTGAAAATAATAGTGTTGATGCTAATCTGTTCAATTTTACTGAATTAATCTAGGTTTCAACTATGTAAACGTACTTAGATTATAATATAATATATATATTATATAATTATATAATATAATAATATACCAAAAGAAAACAATAATTTATTAGGATATATAATACCAATAGTCAAATATGGGAAAATTATCAAGAGAAGATCAGAGTATACCTCGCATGAAAGTGAAGTCGTGGAACTTCAGTAAGTTGAAACCTGTGCTATAATTACTAATGCAGGCTAAGAGTGATACAATGACTTCGGCATGGGTGGTCTTTCATGGATGAGGAATGTATATAATAAAAAGTCCTGTAATTTTGAATATTGCGTATTGTCAGAAGATTGGAATCATGAGTAAGCATACACATATGGTCATGCATTCTTGTGTGGTTGACATACCCGAACCGAGATCATAAGAATAATAATATATAAAATAATGTAATAATAATAATAACTATTTATATCATAATATATAATAATATCATGATATAAATATTTGGTATTTATATTTTAATATATGTAAATATATATTTAGTAGAAATTTTCATTTATTGTCCAATGACATTAATTTACGACCAATAACTCCAACTCAAAGAGAACACTTCTCAAGAATATACACAACAGGTAATTATTAATGGATGCAGCCTTACTTATAGGCTCAGAAAAAGAAATAACGTATTGTGATTTCTCACAATTATTTTATTATTGGCGCAGGACCTATTAATTTGTTTGATGTGTCTTGGTGTGAGAACAGTTGTAAGCTGTCTGGAGAAATACACCCCCATATTTCACATTTATAAGGACGGAATCAACCTTTTCCCATGATCTTTTTATGCCGATTCCTGATCTTTCTTGAAACCAATTATTTACATATATACTATTTGTGCTTTTTTTGAAACTAGTTTTTAACTTTTTGATTTCTAAGATTCTTAAGGATGATTACATTTGTAGACTTTGCTTGATTCTTTAATATTCAATGTTGAAAAGATAGACAATGTACCGGGTGAAATAAAGAAGTGGATTACAATGTGTAGAGAATATGCTTTCCATGTGTTGAAGGCTGTTAACAAGATTTTCACATAGACAAGGAATTTTAATTTCTTGAAATGATTGCTCATATCGTGTGTTGATTAAAAATTGCAGATGAAAATTTTTCTGCAACTGCATTGAAAGCTTTTCGCGTTAAATGAAACACGTTTGTGCCTATTAAAGACACTTATTAAAAAGTTTGACTACCAAGTTAATTTGAAATACTTTTACTGGGATAATATAAATGTTTTCTTTATAGTTTTCAATGACATTAGCTTGTGGGTGTACCAAAGTTATTCTGATTAATACTTTTTATTGTATTAACTTGATGATATAGATTGAGAATTTAAGGGGCTCTGCGCTAAGCTGTGAGTTTTTTTTTGAGAAACATGCTGAGTATATTATTGCGAAGTATTTTTGATGTGTCTTGTTCTAATTGCTCTATATAATGTATAGCGCAAGTGTCAGACTCAAGGTCTTTTGGTGTTGTGAGATTAACTGGCTTGAAGAATCTACTGGCATATAGACTCTACACACACGCGCGCATCTGTGCGAATGTCACAGAGAGATAGAGAGTAGATATATAGAGTACTAACGTTATTCTGACTCGTTTTGGTAAGTGATTATATTGAAGAGATTAGAGGAGATGTAGTTATATAGCATTTTGACTCAGATGTAGACGCTACACGTATATAGATGTGCAATAGGTTGTTGTTTTCTTTGGTGCATCACGATATCAAGTTTTGGAGGTGAGACTCGGGCCTCTCGAGTGCCTTGTGCGTGAGATTGCGTGTGATCTGTGCGCGCTGACTACTCGGTTCAATGTTGAGATATAGAGAGCTCGTGCTCATGCCTTCTTCTCTGTTATCGCATACTCCGTTGTGTTAGGTATGCGGTTTTTTTTCTCTAATGTAAAGGTCGTGTGTTTGTCGTTGTCATCAGTCAGTAATGGATGTCTAGAGACCAGTGTGGCTCTATACCTCGCAGGGACCGAGTGGTGGACTAGCTTTTCTATTCTTTTGCTTAAACGTTGTGTTAGTTTTCTAGATGAGCTATGTGCGCGATCAGAACTGAATATGATGACCCTTATAAATATAATGACATGATAGGTTTTTTTTGAAGCGTGCTCGGCACAGAGTGTAGATCGATGATATTCTCGAGACAACGGTTGCGAGAGATAAGAGGATGTTTACCAATATGTTACTGTCTCGACGAACTGGTATTTTCTCGACTATACGTCACTCTCATTTCCTATGAGTGAATATATCTCATGACCTCATTAGCACACTTAGGTTGTGAGCCGTATAGTAGTCTGTATCATTCGTAAATCATATTATACGCACTCACTCTACGACTCGCACTTTTATAATTACGTAGGTTATTTTTCAGGTGTGAGAGAACTCTACGACGAAGTATCTATAATATGCTAAGTTCGTAATTTTTGAGGATGTGATAAGATATCCTGTATTCTGAATGACATTGCGTTTAAATTGCTCTGATATACATATGTCTGTGTCACTAGTGGCCGCTAGAGATATGACTCAAGATGAATGTCGTGCAGTGCTTTTACTGGTTCCATAGTAAATGTTTAGTGGCTGTGCTCTGCATTTGTCTCTATTTATAAGAAACGTATTAAGGTGGCCACAATAGATTTTAGTCTAGCATATAGTGTCGCATGCTAGATTATAACATAGATTGTAGTAGTGCATTTGCATTCTGAATGCTTGTATTCTAACTATGTAACGTAATGAGCCGGTAGTAGACCAGCGTCAAATTGTATTTCTATTTTTGTGTTGTTTGACAAATTTTCTTTGTGTGGCTGCATGTTTGTTTTAGTAGATTATTTTTTTTCCCTTTTATCATGTTTTTTTTATTACATGGGTTTTTGTTTTGTCTGAGTGTGTTAGAGTGAGAGGATATGCTATGTTTTCAATAGAGTACACTATAGTATGGTTTTTCAATGGTGTGAAGCACGGTTGATGTGATCTTTTAACCGGGATGAAGAAGAGCATTTTTTATCACGAAAGTAGATTGTTTTAGTTTTTCCAATATGTAAATAATATCTTTTTCAAAGTAAATCCTAGAAGCCATAGTATCCCACAAATTTGACAAGAATTCTTCCTAGTACATATGGTTTTAGTGTAGATACTTTTATATTTCTCAGGGTGTCCTTTATTATGTTTGGAATATTGATATTGATGAATCAAGAGGGTTTGAGTAGTGTATTCAAAGCTTCATACAATCATAGTAAAAGGATTTGTAAGAGACTTATGTTTTCTAACTGTCACCTGAAGATAAAGGAGATTTCCACGATAAGACTACACGTATTGCAGTTTCATAGTAATATATTTTATGTCTAGCCAAAGACATTTATCTGCTAGAAGATTCCACTTTTCACATCATTATAAGGTCTGGTTCCTGTATGTTCATTCAAATGTGTTTTTTGATACCAGTTAGCATAAAATGCTTCAGGTCGTTCATTAACTGATACATTTATTTCTGAATTGACAGAATGTTTTGTTAAACTTTCTAAAACGTTGTTTTTACATTTATCTTTGAGGCTGTTTGAGGTACTTCCTTTCAAGTGAATAAGTGTGTGTTTGTTTTCTTATGTTGTAAGATGAACTTGCATTTTAACATTAGAAATGCAATACTAAATACAGTTATAAACATTTTCTACTTCTGGATGGTATATCGTGAAATCAGATGTTTGAGTCTTATTGTTTAAATTACTGAATGGCCGTGCATATTGTTGGGATTTGGTGTATGAGGATTGTTTGGGTTTCAATTTTTGGAGGTTGTAATTGGTGGATGAAGGTGTAATTCAAGTTTAAATGCTTTTCATTCCTCTTTCATCATGATTATTGCCACAAGAATGTTATGATTTCATACCCTTATAAGATGATGCAAATTTGTGTTGTTGACCATATTTCACATTTATTCCTACTTGCAAATTGTTTTTTAAATAGTGAGAGTACGACAGATCTTCGTATTATTAAGGCTATGGTTTGGGCAATGTCAGTGTGGCACTATAGGGGATTGTCAAACTTTTGTGGCAATAATACATCCATGTTCAATCGCACCTGTTCAAAAACAAGAACAAGACTTAGTTTATTGTACAGAAAGTAAGGGCCAGATACTGATCTACATTGCATGTTAGACAATAATTTTCATCAGTAGCAAGAGTTGGTACAGTATATGAACAATATTGTTTCATCAGGATGGCTTATGAGTAGGTTGGGAATGTTGGAGTCAGGGAGAATTGAAGTGTGATTAGTAGAAAGTAAAAGCTTAAGACTGTAGTGACATGTTTTTTATACGACTACGAACTGAAGGAGTACAAATCTTATTTACTTATGTTGCATTACTCTTCTCATACTTAATATTAAGGGCAAAATGCAAACATTAAGAATGTTACTGGTCACCAGGACATAGTAGGGCAAATTAATTTAGGGTTACAAGCTCTATTTGTGTCATTGTTGCTGGTTTTGTTAATTGTCTGCGTGCGAAAGAAGTGTAGGTATTTGTAATTACAGTTATTTTTTGTTTATAAAGTGGACACTGGATGCTCCATACTTTTTTCAGTTGAAGGTTATTGAAAAACTATGCTGTAATGACACATAACATTTATTTTTTATTGGGTTTTTAAGTTTTTAGTTTTTTTAAAATAATCAAAATTAAGTATTGTCGTTACTGACAATACTTATGTGAATTTCATTGTTAATATAAATCACAATTTAAAACCCTTTTAATTTATTAAGGTAGGTTTCAGAAACATTCCAAGAAAATTAGAGAAATAACAAATTACTTACCATAATTGAAGAAGATAGCTTTAAGGTGTTTCGAGACTGTCGTTAACAGAATAAATAAAATGTTCTGAAAATATTTGGAAGCAGGCACGTGGGAATGTTACAGGAGTCTCGTATTAATGTAGAATCATGGGATATCCATCTCAAAAATTGTAACATTGTGTGCGCATCTGACTAATGATTATAATGCAGAGTATAACAGTTCAAAGGGTTGAGGCGGATGTCAAGAGAATTGATCAGTCGTTGCCTACAAGAGCGACGCTACCCCAGGCATATGAAGAAGTGCTTTCTGCCAGAGAACCACAAAACAAATATGACTGTTGCAGATGGGAGTAAGTATGAACCTTTTTTTATATTTAGCAATTGCATTTCCTTCATGATTTTTTTGCTTAACAACTTTATCAAAGCTTCTCTGTTTGAATCCACGTTACATGATTTTGGTCGACTTAGTTTATTTGTCCGCATGATGGCGAGAAAAGTATATCCAGATATAGTGGAGACGGTTAACACTGGTTAGTGTAGGATAGATATTAGAGAAGGGTATAAGGGGCACATAATGTACAGGACGAAAAGGAATGACCAGTACAGCGAGTATTTAGAACTCTGGTATTGTCAAGTCGAAGGCTAGAAGAATGGCGATTAGATACATTTTATGCATGATTCAGAATCGTGCCACAAGCTGAAGATTTGCTTCCTGGCAGAAAAGAATACGTTTTGCTGGTAGGGAATCAAACATGAACCTATAACGCATGTGGAAACTCAAAATAATACAAGCAGTTGATAAACAGAGTCAGTTATTGAATTCTCAAAGAATGTCCTCATACTTGACTACCAAAATGCAAAGCTGTAAAAGAGCGAGCACAAACATTGAAGCTATTAATTGATCAAGGTGGCATAAAAAACACTAGTATTAAGTTTAGTGAATAATTTACCCTTACTATTTATGATTTTTATCATTTTAATATAACTCTAGAATAAAACTAATGGTTTGTTTTGAAAAAATAGTTAACCCTATGAAACAAATCTTAGTACTGTTCCTATAATTTTGGCCACTTACTGTATGTTCTAAAGTCACTTTTCATTTCTTTTTGTGTTGGAATTGTTGTTTGCAATTTCAGAATTCCTATGTATACTGTTATAATGCAAATTAGTGACTTATGAGGATTTATAGTTTGAAAAGAAAAGGGGGGGGGGGGAGGGGAGATGTTTGGAGATTCACCCAACATTATTTTAAAACCCCTTGATCTAAGATTAGGCTCCTTTGACATTGCTTTGAGCGACTTGGCAATATATTTATACATTCCCATTAATTTATTGTACTTTTAGTAATAACAATTGTAGTGCTTTTCTCTTGTCGTTGCTTTAATTTTTTGATTCTATTTTATTTCAAGTTAGTTTTTTTAAGTGTTTCTCTACCAGGATGGATAATACCGTGAACCTCATTAACCCCATACTGCAACAACATATAGACACTCCAATCGACATTTATAGACATCCTTAATGATGTTTTGAGAAATCTAAAAAGCCAAAAGTTAAACCACTATTAAAGGCAACATTTACGATTTATGATTAAAAGGACTGATTTTATTACTATCCGGATTTAATTCTGAAAGTTTTTAATGATAGTCTACGAACTAGCTCACGGCAAAATAACTGAAAGAGAACCTTGTACGCCAGTAATACAGATTATTCATGTGTTATATTTTACGGGAAAAAGCAGTGTAAATATTTATTCGTCAGTTCTATGTAATCTTGTCGAGTAAACTAACTGTGAATAGTTGTAGTTGGATAAGTCATTCAATAATTTGTTGAGATTATTAAAATCTAAGATTTATTTAGAAGGAACTTATTGTGTTGTACTAATCAGTTCAAGAGATTTAATGCTTTGTTACTTTCAAACGGTGCTGGCAAAGCAGTAGTTACCGTGCACTGGCATTTTTTTCTAAAAAGTAGTGGATTAAAAAGGAATATTCGAGTCAAGGTGAACAAGCGATGTAAATTTTCGAAGTGTGTGAAGGGTAATTTAATTTTGTGTTATATATTTGTGTGTTATTTGCTGTCTGGTTTTTGCATTTCGTTCAGTGCTGTCATATGTGGTCATATTCTGCAGAGAATATACGCAACGTTTTACTTGATTCTGTGTCTGGGTGTAAATCTTTCTCATACCCCAAAAGATCCTGCCCTCTGAGATTTCAAAGCTCGATTAGAGCATTCGGTCTGACGCCGGCCACCACGACCAAAAAGCTAGCGTTAGAAAATACAAATTAACCGAGATACAAAAAAAGCAGTCGAATTGTGTAATACTTTTTATTTATGTGTTAATTTTTCTTCCTGAACAATTATATACTTTTATTTTGCAAATAAACAATTTACATCTTTCCGGAGTATTTCCATGTCTCTGCATTTCAAATGTCTGCCTAAAAAGCATATTCAAACCAACTTTTGAGTGCTTATTGCGGCTCAACCATCCGGAATATCCCGCTAGTTTGACAGAATATTCTTAAAATTGTCTTAACAGCTTATTTTGAAATTTTGGACGTTTGCTCCCTGTGTGTATATATGGTGGCGTTTGAGTCATGTTCAGAACCCCACAAACACCCACGCTGCTACGACGACGCCAAGACGGTTACCCGCAACTGAGGCGCGCCACTGAAAGGGTGCGAAACAGCGCGACCTGGTATCTGCGTCTCGACCGCCGTACTTGCGGTTCATGGCATGCGCGGAGGGGTTAGTCGTGACGTCATACCACCCCTCCAGGAGAGGCCGGGCACCAGACCAGCCTGTCCTTCTTGCGAAGGACGTCGACGTTTCCGGATGTGTGCCGAGAGCGAGGCCGGTGAAGAGAGAGTAGCCATTTTATTAAGAGAGTGCGAGTAAAAATAGCTAGTTATTCAGAAGCGAACTGTAGAGCGACGAGAAGTCAATAAGTTGAATTGTATTTATTTTGACGCAATTGAACATTACACGGAAACTGAGTGAACTAGTGGAAAGATTGGGTCGAGGAATGATACTAGCCGCGAGAGCGAGGGCCGTGAACTATTACAAGGCGTTTTTAGGGACTGTGTATTTAACAACACAAACCCAAAGTGTTGTAAAGAACCCCGGAATACGCCGTTAGCTATTACGCGTAAAGACTGTAACACACGTCGCTAATGAAGTGGAGCGAAGAAGGAAGACGACGTGGATTCTGGTACCGGGCGGGAATAAACGCGAGAAGAATGGAGAGTAGACGTGGGTCTGGAGGAAGCAGCGCGACATCGCGGACGGCGGAGGCGCGACTGTGCGGCCGGAATTTGGGTCAAGGTCAGGCGTACGGCGACTACGGGAGAACGGATGTCGGCCCAACCCGCAACCGCAAAGGTAAACAATTTTTAACGGAAACCTGGGGCAGGAGGCGCTGCCAGCCCGCCAGCGCGGCAAAAGAAAGACTGAACTCTAGCAATAATGCATACTCCGGTAGATTTCGTTGCGGTCAATGTTACGAGACCGCAAAAAGTGGCCTTGTAATCCGTGTAGGACTTTTCATTCATGTATAATGTTTAAAGGAAATTTATTGTTAATAGTTATGTGTTAACATGTTGCAAGCATTCTGAACTGAGAAAACAATAGAGTATCAGAAATAATTTCACTTGTTTCGTGGTGATTGAATAAACTAAACTGATATTTTACAAACGTTGCTGACCAAGCAAATAATTACCGTGCACTGGTTTTCATAGAATACCGTTAATTTGAAAGAATTAATCATTTAAAGTATTAAAAGAAGTGTTTGTAATTACAAAGGGTTTCAAAAGGGTGTTTTTTTTTAAAAAAAAGGTTCATTTTATGATTTATTTGAAAGTGTTGTTTGTTCATTTAATTTTGCGTTTATTCAGTGCCCTTTGTAAATTGATTTATAATTTGAAGAATAGATTTGCTGATTTACCTATTTCTGTGTCTTGGGCAAAAACTCTCACACCCTAAACATCTTGCCCCCATGCGATCACAAAGCTCGGTACGAGCATTCATTCTGCCGTTCCCTCCGTCATAACTGAGTGGGCCTTAGGGAGTTAAGCGCGGGGATGGTCAGAATATATGATATATGCATGCGCTTCCGTCCGTTTATCTGTCTCTGTCCGCCTGCCTATCCGTCCGTCTGTCTGCCTGCCTGCCTGACCGTCTGCCTGTCCGTCCGTCGATCTGTTTGTCCGTCTGTCGGTCCGTCCTTCGATCTGTTTGTCCGTCCGTCTTCTCCACAGAGAATGCGAACGATTGTTGCTACGACCCTGAAATCTAACTTCCTCGTTGTAGATTCTCATCTTATTCCAGGTAGGTACCAATGGTTTCTTATAACCTATGACTTGCAACTCCTCTGTTGTGAGGAGAGTTGATTCTTCTATTTTTTTTATTTGCATTTTCAAAGTGAAAACAATTTGTCTTGAAACCTCAACTCGTGTACTGCTTGTGATGGGTGCAATGCTTTTTTTCACGTACAATGGCGGCTGCATCATGTTCATTTAATGAATCAATTACCTGAACGATCCTAGTGTAGTTTTCTGCATAATACATTGCAGCTGATAGCCACCTACCCCACCGTGTCACAGCGAGCTGTGGAGGCAGCGGTGTCGAAGGAGATTATCCTCAGAGTGTAACCACTGGGTTTGGTGCTTTCAAGAAGCAAATACTTCCCTGAGAAAATATTTTGTTGACTGTAGGATGCACTTTTTCTTCTTTTCAGCTGCCTGGCGGAGTCCATGCACGAGACGAGTGACATGTAACATACGAGGATTGAACCCTAGATTAGACATTCGCTTGCTCTCAGCATGTAAGCTGCACAGTCGGTCACTAGCAGTCGCATTTTATCCTCCTTGTCCATCTGGGCGTATGTCCTTTAAAGCATCCCTCACTGCAATTTATATTGTCGTGGTTGGTTTGTTGAAGTTCTTTGCAAAGGATGTAATGGAGTGTAGTGGGTTACTCAGCACTCACTTTGCTCACAAGTTGGGCGCAATGTTTCTACCACAGGCATTCGTTATTTCGTTCACGCTTAACTAAATATGGTCTACAATGTCTGCCTTTATATATTCAATAGCTTTCTCATACAAATGGAGCAATACATTCTTCCTTAATGTGGACTCATCTGGTACTTGTGGCGGGATTCAAGGGTGAGGGGCCATTGACCCTTCCAGTCTTAGGACGTATAAAAAATATTTAGACATTTCATTTCACAGATTTTCAAATTTATATTAAAATGGTTCTGTATTTTTAAAAGAAATTGAATAATAAGTAAGC
>BOPP01000149.1:3107735-3139598 GCA_017312745.1 Gryllus bimaculatus | reverse complement strand
TTTTACTTATAATTAATATCAATTTTGCTTGTTATCATGCGGAAACGTTCTTCGTTTCAATATATATAAATATTTGTGATCATAATAAATGATAAAAACTTTCAATACATGATTCACTGACAAAACTGCATCATTGAATTAACGCTTCGGACCGTTCAAAGAACAATGAGGATCGTTGCCTCGTGTGTCCAACTAATCTAATAAATATCATTAAATAATAATCAATTATATAAATAACAAAATTAAAAACTATGTATATAATTGTTGCACAATTAACTTGAAGCGTTAATATAAACGAATAATTTAATGTTTATGAGAGCGCCCAAATTTGCCCCCCCCCTCCAATAAAAGATCCGAAATCCCGCCACTGTTGTGTTGCAATATTTTCAATACTGCGTTTCCAAGAGCAGCAAGTGATGTGTCCGCTGAATGAAGGCTTCAACATAAGAAGTTAAACATAAGAGTTTTGAACTTACCATCTTTGAAGTTAAGAAACTTTTTTGATTCATTGCTAAGAGCGTTTGTGGAATGAGCTGTTGATTGGCGATGTTGCACCAAGTGAGAAGTTTTCCCGCAGGTATCTGTAAATTAAATCTAAATAAGAAAATTAGTTACTTTATATACCAACCACCAAATAATGTAGTAAAAAATAATTTCGAATACATGTATTTTAAGCTGTATGCTTTATTAAATATTTAATAAAAATCGCTGTGTGAAAAATTTCCAAATTGCGAAAACTATAAGAAACAATTTCTACCTGCTTCTCAAATGCGTTATATAAATAACGATTCCATCCGTGGAAACGTTCTGTCGATCAGATCCACTTGAAAGCAGAGCACGTCGTGATGATTTGCTTTTCGACATTGGTGTGATAGTCTGCAACGTCCTAGTTTGAGAAGCCTAGTTGTTTTGCCACTGACTTTTAAAATGTATGTTAACTCTGTAACATTGTGTGATGAGAGATGCAATAATACGTATTATTATCTAGTTCTGATATCGCATTTATTATATTTATATCAAAGCAGGTATCGCATGATAATGATCGGTACTGTCGCAGTAGCCTAAATGTTTGTATTTAAAAATGATTTAATATAACAGCTGCGGAGAACAAAGCGAGTCGGGGCCGAGATAGCTATTCCACAGCCCACTCTACATAGGGCTGTAGCTATATTCATAGACACATAGCATGGAGGATTTTTCGATTAGCTTAATAAGAAATGTCCGCTTACATCGTCAAAGGAAAATTATAGCAGTGCTTGGAATTAGTGTCACAATACTATACGTAGAGGAAATGGAGAAGAATAAACGCACTGTTGAGGGTAAAAAGTTGCATACAAAAATGTGTTCACATGCTGCTGTTGATGGAATTAAAGAACTATCCTGATGACTTCCCGTACCCCTTATTTTTAAAATTTTTATACAGAACTTTTAAGCTTCCATAGACTAGGACTCTCCCTTATATGGAAAGAAACTCCCTCACCATATCCGTCATTTCCACCTCCAGCAACGAGTATCCGCCATTTCAAAATACCGCCCGGATAGTCACTATGTCCACTCGCAACAAACCTCCCCGTGTAAATGCGAGCCACGCTTTTGGTCGCAGCGTTCCGCACCGCGCTCTGGACGCAAACCGAACTCCCCTTTAGAGTGCGTTCTGAAACGTGCACCTGAGTGGCTCGCTGCCGGGCGCGCGTTCAAGAACGCTGGTGTAAGGCCGCCTAATCTCATAGATACTGTGGAACAATCCTCAATGAATTGGCACCACTTTGTAAAGGACTATTTTTTCTATAGTAACATATAGAAATTTGGTGACGATAGACTCACGTTCTTTTAGAATAGGGTATACGAACGAAAAAATCTCTTCGTTATGACTGCAGGATAGTGAGCGCATTTTCCTTCGACGTGAGATGGAACTAGTTCATCTATTTCCATTGGAATCTCGTTCACAGTTGAATATATATGAAAAAGCTAAAGCTATGAGTGATTGTGAATGATGATGTACAGACCTCGGGTAGAGATATAGATATTACTGAAATCAATCACATCTTGTGTGCAACAGGATCTCTGGTGTCTGAGATAATTTTGAGCCAGTCAAGAATACCGACGGCCGACAGCAAAATAGAGTAAGCTACTCGGTACCCGCGTGGACGAAAACAATTATGAAACGGATAGCCGACATTCGGCGTGAAATATCACTATTAGTCGAGGCATCTTCTAAAAAAACACCTTTAAAGTTCACCGAAAAATACACCAGGTTAAACAAAAATAACTAATTCAAAATGACAACAAGGCTAATGGTAGCTGAGAAGCTAAATGGGAATATCCAGCGCTTTAGACGTTACAAACGTAGAGTAGATTTTCGGGCGCAGATTCGGTTGTTTGAATCAGACGTAAAGAGATTCTATCGCAATCTGATTCAAAAACCGAAGGGCAATATTTCCCTCCTGCCAAAGATGACGTCGAAACATTTTAGGCAGAAGTATGGAACGAAAGCAGATCATACAAGACTCATATTGGCTCCAATCGGAAGTTGATGCTGCCGATTAACTCGTCGAAACCGGGGAACATGTTCGAAAATTCGCCGAAAGGACGTCTTCCAAGCAATTAAGACATGGGAAACTGGATATTCGCCAGAAATGATAAAACCTAGAATAATTGGATTTAGAAATTAACAGAATTACATTCTTATCAAACAATGGCTGTTAATAAAATTTTCGAAAAGCCAAAGGAACTCTTGGAATGGCTCACATATGTTACCCAAAACGGGAGACAGGTATTTAAATTCCGAGGTGGTAGCAGATATCTTGTGGGAATCCATAATATGGTAAAGGAAATAATCGTCCACAAAAGGTTTAATAATTTTTATTAATTATTACCCAGAGTTAACTTTCGCGAAACACTTTTCCTATCCTCAGTGGGTCTCTAGCAAGGAGGAGAAAATTGAAACATTAACATAAGTTGAACAAAAGTAATACAATGCATTTAATGGAAAAAACAAACAAATAATATCAAATCAATAAATAAATTTGAAAATACTTACTGGCCAAGTAACGTGGATTACTCATAAATGTTCACAACATGGTAAAAAAATATGAAAACTAAAACATGCTGGGTACAGCTAGGTGGCAACTATCTTTTGGAATGGATGAAGAGGAAGCCTACCAATTGTGGGAGGGGGGGGACAGAAGAATAGAAAGTAGTCAATTTTAAATCTGTTTATGACTACCCTAGGATATTATTGAAAATAAATGTTATAAAATTATTGTTTGAACACACAGCAGTTTGATTCAAGCCACGTACGTCATGACCATATCAGTATATATAAGAAATAAAATATTAAGAACAAAATAAAAAAAATATTTCAGTTAAAACAGTTTAGACCAAACGTTTGTGTATGTGATTTCATAGGCCAGTTTTAACTGGTTGAATTGGGCTGACTACTGTTGCACAATAATTTGTTACAATTACTTTGATAACAAAAACTGGCTGTGCTGTAAACATGAACATACTTATTACATTCAATATTATTGGTTGTGACACGTAGTTCATGGATAATGAAAACATATTAAGCAGTTAACTCAATTTCAACAACAGAGAGGGTTAGACCAGTGTTGCGCTTAACCTTTCAATTTGTTCTTAAGTGGGAGCAAAATTCCTTGTCCTTCGTTTTTGAACATCAGTGTGATATATCAAATGGGATATACAGCCGTGTTTAAGTATGCGATATTTCACAAACAAAAGCTTCGGCATCTTTGCAGGGTTCGTCCATCAATCGTCGTTTATCCAGGTGCAGATACACACAGTTATGATCTCTTCCACCATCCGGCTCACTATCACCCCAAAGAGTTCGTTGGATGGCGTCCATTGGTTGATCTGGAAAAATCATAACATTACTCACAATTTATACACAAGTTGCAATACTGACCAGTGGTGCAGCAGGTTCACAAACGTCTCAGATTTATTTTATTATTGTAGAACATTCTTTGGAAAATGAATCAATATTTTTTTATATTTTCAATTTTTTCATTCTTTACTTTAATAAAGTTTAATTCAGAGGGTTTCCCCAATTACAGGTTTATTACAAAAATGTCTTGATGGAGCCGACGTAGTGAGTTACAGTGCCAATAAGCGAATATAGAGAATCATTAAAACATTTAACAACAACTAAAGCTTGTAGATCACATTCTCCCTACTAATTTTACGTTCTCGTATACGTCCGTACACGAGAAACTTTCTATAGTATAGTTATTGTAGAGAAATGTATGTAAAGCTGCGGAAAATCGATTTTGAGATTTCAAAGAAAATACACAAATGAATATACAAAAACCAAAAAAGTGTTTTCTTTAAACGTCCGTCTGCCTATCCGCCCGTCCGTCCGAATGTCTTTCCACCAGTAAACACCACTTGTGACTCCATAGGATTTTTTCAAAATTAATTTCTTCCGGTCGAACTGGCACGACTTAAAACCCTGCGAATTTGAAACAATCGTTTTTCGGTAGGTTCTTAAAATTTTGAGGGTACTTTACATAAAGCTCCTGACATATTTACAAAAGTTCCTCAAAAATACTTGAATTTTTTCTTTAAATTTGTTTTAAGAATAGAGTGCAATACTTTTATAAAGATGACAAAGATCCAATTTTCACTGTTATTTTTGATTTTTCGTAAAATTGAAAAAGTTTGAAATTGTTTGGACACCGTCGTACATAATTCAAATTTCAAATGTTTCTTCATATTCAATTTGTTTTCCTCAATTAGTTCTTTAAACAATGTCATAAACATTAAACATATTTGTAGTTTTCGCGTTATTTTTGTGTGATATTTGATATATATGTATGTGTATATGCATATAATATAAACAAGATAAGATTTTCTCAAAAGCGGGTCTATCAACAAGTGTGGTGAAAAGGACGATTTTTCGACATAAAATCGATTATTACTGGGTCTAATCACAAAAAATTGGAGAAATCTTGTCCCTATATCTAACTAATTACTTCCTCTAACTCGTTCTTTAGCCATAGTTAATATTTGTGGGTCCTTGATACCGAAAAATTGATTGAAGGCAAAAAGTCTGTCTGTGGTAAATGCTAGTACCCTAACCGTTCAGATGTTTGTTTCCAAAATTGATATTTCCTGATAGATCTGAGCGAACTTTTGGTCCTGAGAGTTTGAAACGGATATTTTTATTTTATGGGAGTACTTTACATGTATCAATTTCATTTCGAAAACTTTCACAAAAAATAGTCAATGTTTTATTAAACGTTGTTCTCTAGTAGTATATAACTAAAAAATATCGCGAGTCTCGTTTTCGTTGAAATCTCTGGTTTCTTGAAAATTGCAAAAAATTAAAATTTTGTTGGCGTCTTCCTACAAATACAATGTTGAGGCTGCATGCTCTTGCCTGTTTCCTCTTCCCTGTTGCAATAGATTATTGCCGCCCGAAATAACTTTTTTAAATTTTCTTAATTTTTCGGTTTTCTAAAAGTAGAATGTATATATTACTTTAAGAATATTAAAAAACAGTAGAACCTCATCCTAAATGGCAGTTTGAAACACTTTTGCATATAACTTTTTTTAGTTTTCGATAAACTTCACTTGAAGCGCATTAACTCACAATTACAGTAGTGTTTACAAATTGTTGGAGATGTCCATAATATCGCTGTGAGAGATCTTTCAAAACAATTACATTTGTGTAATTAAAAAAATACCCCGAAATGAAGTGTACATCATTCCTTTAAGCATGATGGTTTTTATACTATTTTCTTTATGATGAGACAAAATTAAAAAATTAAATATTGTTTCAAGATATTTTTATACGTTTTTGTTCCGTGGAAAACTGTGTATTATTGTACCGAAACCCGAGCAGTACCTTTGCGGATTCCCGGGCGCATGAGGAAGGCTCTATATTGTTAAAACAATAAAAATTTAACTCATATTTTCAAAAATACTCTGCCATCAAAAATGATGAAGTGACATCAAAGGTTTCCTATCTCAGCGGAAAAGTTTGTGAGTAAAAAATTAGTCCATTTGATTTTTATGCCTCAAAACTAACATTTTAAGTTCCTGCTATATGGTCATTAGAATTAAAAATATTCTCTATTATTGTTAATTTTCTTAATTATGGATATCAATAAGTAACATTTCTTAAAGTGCATCACATTAGACTTTTTTTGCTATATCTTTGCTATTGATCCTTTCGTTGTTAAATAACGCTTCAAATAATCAACGTTGAGATTTTAATTTCAATGCTCTTATCGGTAGGTCCACACACTGAATTTTTTGCTGCGCTTTCCTTTGATGAACAACACAAGTTAGCACCTAAAACATACATAAGAGTTTTACAAAAAATAATTGCTCACAAATAATTTGGCTCGACAAAGCCCTGCGAATTCAAAATTAATCTTTTAATTTTGGGGTTATTTTACATGAAAACTCAACGAATTTTCCGAAGAAATGGTTAAAAATGTCTCCGTTTTTCTTTATAAAGTTTTTGGTAGAATAGAGCAAAGTATGTTTTATTTTTTTTAAAATGAGGAAGGTTCAACTCTGAATTTCCAAAAATTACTAACTATTCATTCATTTTGAATTTGAATAACAGAATTCATTAAGGAAAGAAGTCTTCATCATTGTAGTCGTAGGAAGACGCTGACAAAATTTTGATTATTTGGAATTTCTGAAAACCCCTTCCCGGCTTTCGATAACCTGGTCATGTTTGAGTCTAATCCTTTCGGCAGTGGAGGAAGTGGCTTCCGTGGACACCTCGGTGTCCGATTTTTGGAGCATCATACCCTCTATAAAGTTCTTGATCTAGTCATGACGCTTTTATTCTTGCTGGTTTCGTAAACATACACTGACCGAGGATGTGATTCATGGTTTCCACCGCTGTATTGCACTTCCTGCAATATAATCCTCTCTGAGCCTTCCTGTACAAAGAGTAGTTTTATTGGCAGCGGTATTTGATCTCAATGGGAGTGCAATGATAAAAATACCAGGTTTCAGAAGATGATAATCTTTCAAAAAGGCATTTCCAATTGGATCGTTTATATGCGCCCCAACAGCTCTCCCTTGGGATCTCAGCTTCTCCCAGGCGGCTACCTCGTCATCGGCGCATTTCTTCTTAACAGCCCTTAAATCTTGTTCAGAATAGGATCAGTTAAGTCTCGGTGTTTGTTGCTGTCTTTAATGTCCGTTGGTAGAAACTCGGACAGGAGCTCAAGCATCTGCCAATAGGATCTGCAGATTTTTCTAATCGGAATCCTAGAAACGTGTTGGGCAGCAATCCTAGTCCTCCTTCTCTCATGGCCAGGTAGAATAAACCATCTGCAGTACTCACATGCAGATGTAGGAACTATGACAGTCACTCTGATTTGACCATCCGCTTCTCTGAACATCGTCATAGATGTCAGGGATAAAACGAATTGATAAAGGTAATGTGGCATTATGTAGGTATGAAATAATACCAACTTCAAAATGGGCTTTAAGTGCCCCTTTTGAAGCCTCGTCACCGCTTCCATCAAATTCGACATAGATGCTTTAGATGGGAAGCCGTTACAGCAAGAGTAGGTCGTTCCCAGGTATGTTAGTGTATGATTGTTACTGACCAGGGAAATCCCCCCCCCCACCTTTCCCGACAGGGTCCTCTATGAACCAGGATCGTTCAAAGGTAATTGTAATTTGAAATGATGAATATTTCGCGACGGACAATGTCATTCCAAGCGCCCCAATGTATTCTACCATCATATCAATCAATTCTTGAGCCACTGGGGCATCTTGTGAACAATTCTAAAGTATCTGAAGATTGGAAATGAGCTCTTGTTTTACCAATTTTAAAAGTGGTGACAAAATTATTTTAAGTACTTATAGGCCGGTAAGTCTTACGTCAGTGGTCTGCAATCTTATGGAGCATCTAGTAGCGAGTTACATTAAGCAAGAATGGGAAATCAAAAAATGGCTCCATGATGGCCAACACGGGTTCAGGAATGGTTACTCTTGCGAAAGTCTTTCCCTCCCCCGTTATCCACAACATTAATAAAACAATCCCTCTCTCCATAGAAAAATTAACCCTTCCGCCAACAACCCAGACTTCCGATCCCCGTCCCGTACGGGGGAGAGAAGTCAAAAACCCTAAACAACAACCCACTAGAAGCCCATTGTTTGAAGAGACCCCGCAAGGGGTCAGGCGAACGCGATTTGTAAACCAAATGAGACGTTGCGAAAGTCAGGTAGTCACATTATTTCAGGATCTAGCAAATGAAATTGACGCTGGCGGGAGAGTAGACGTAATATGGTTGCGTAGGCTTCTGCGGCCAAAGTTTGTGTTATCTGGGTTATCCGGGACGTACTGCGTCACTGACATGGTGGCTAACGTTTCGGTCAGTGTATTATGGCCTTCTTCAGAGCGTACTGCTTCAGCAGTAGACGTAATGGTTATAGAGTTTGCCAAAGCGTTCGATGGCGTTCATCACGATCGGCTTCTACAGAAATTAAAGAATTCAGGCATCAATTTCGAAGTGGTGGTGACGGCGTGGATTAGCGAGTTCCTGCGAGACAGAAAACAGAAAGTTCGAATTGGGCAAGAGTTATCTTTTGGGGGACGTGTTACGTCAGTAATACCGCAGGGGAGTGTTATTTTACCTCATCTATTTCTAGCGTTTGTCAATGATCTGCCAGTGCACTTAGTCTAAAATGTTCGGTTATTTGCGGACGATTGCATAATATATAATAATATGAATTCGAAAGAAGACGAAGAAATGCTGTAACAGACATGCTGCTGATACGTTCTATTATTGGGCGGAAAATGGAATGTCCATAAATAAATATAAAAGAAAATCCATCAATTTTGGCAGGGGGTCATAATTACAGAGAAACAAATTGCCATTTAAATAATGACATTATTCCGAGAATTTCCTCGTGCAAGTACCTAGGAATCCATTGCGATAGTAAATTAAGCTGGAAAAGACACGTAGATTTTGTTGTAGGGAAAACATGGAGATCTTTCACTTTGTAATGCGCGTCTTAAAAAAGAGCACAGCAAATGCGAAGGAAATTGCTTATTTATCGCTTATTCATCCGCACAAAATTATGCAGTGTACAAATTTGGGAAAGATTCAGCGTAGGGCAGCTAAATTTACTGTTAGGGACAAAAAATAGCAGGATGGGATTCACTCGAAAACAGACTCTCAGTAGCAAGACTCTGCGCTTTGTATAAAGTTTATTGTGGTAATCAAGCTTGGCAAGAAATTAATCGGCGGTTAAGTATTCTTACATACATCAGTAGGGGGATTACAGACACAAAATAAATTCATGACCGCAGAAAACGGATGTCGGGAAAATTTATTTCACAAATCGAAAGATAACGGAAGATAATAGATTGCCTGCAGAAACCTTTGACCCCTTTCCTCGTAGCGTTCAATAGTTTAGGGAATTAATTTAGGGTATTACTAAGTAAATGAGGGACTTAACTGAGAATAGTATGTTATAGAGCGATGAGTAAGTAATATAATGTGAAGTGAGGAGTCGGGCAGTGTAGAAGAGAGAAATAATGAAGGAAGTGATTAACGGGGCATAATGAAGTGAAGTGAAGTGCAGTGTGGTCTTAATTGAACAAACATTCAATGCGGAGTTAGATTATAGATGTTGCCCAGAAGAGGACCGCGATATGTCGGTCGAAATATCGGCTCCTCAGCCTTCGACGCGGCGTCACCCGGACAGCCCAGATCAGCCATATTCTCTGGTGACGTCTCTGGATGCATTTTCTTCAATGAAACCATTTTCATAATTCCGCCCGAAGAGGAGACTTTCCCTGCTTAAGCACATCAGTCTTACCACTACGCTGCGCATTGGCAGCTCGAGCTCTTTTAGCTGCGTCTGGAAGAGCAAGGCGAAATGTTGTGATTTGATTGCGAAGTTGGCGGAGCATAACTCACATATATGGTCTCTTTTAGATTCCCTCTGACCCGGGCACTTAGGGAAATGGCTTATGCTAATAGCTTACCCTTATAATTCTTGCTGCATTTGGAGCATAAAAATATGAAGGAGACATCGCAATGGATAGTATCGTGATTCCGAACCATGTTATTCATATCGGTGGCCATGTAGCCACCCTCTCCTTTCTGGGTACAATGTGCGCAGTGACTCGCCTCGAAGGGAATTCTAGTCATGAACCGTTACAAGCTAGGATCGTCATAAAAGGTGGCCTGTAGTTCACGGGGCGCGCCACCATGCGCTCCCGCGTCCGAGGCTTCGTTCATAGTGTCCGCTGCCACTCGGACGACGCACGACGGGGCCGTGAGCTGCAGACCTTCGACCCCCTTCCCCGGAGATGTTTTTTTTTTGGTCAGGGATTTCTTTCTCTTAGCTAGATGCTCCCATTTTAAGGCGCCGGAGACTCGCCTATCGCCCATCCCTCGTGGCTGCACCTCAAGTTACCCCGAGAAGCATTACCAGGGGCCTCCGCGAGGAGGTGAGAGAGTTGACTTGTCGGCCACGCAACGGCAAACCCATTACAGGCGGCTATTACGGCCATACGGTTGCGATCCCATTACAGGAGGGCATATAAGTACTTACTGGTGTAGGTTTACACCACCTAGACCATGGGCGACACCGGAGCCCCAAAATTAAGAGAGGTGTTAGAGGAAGTAATTTACTATACAATTTATATACTTGTATACCACGTTACTCGTTATCACGGCCCGGCAATAAGAGTATTTGTGACGATAGCTCGCTGTTTGTCGGCGCGCGATTGCAATACTTTTTCTTCTTACGAAGTAAGCGCGAGAAAATAAAAATTGGAGCCATTTTTGATAACATTTTGAAAATATCACAGGGGCTTCATATGGAATGCCCGCATGTATGCATATTCATGTGAAATATTCATTATGAAAAAAATATACGAGTAGTTTAGGTACTAGTCTTGTTCAGACACAGATGGACGAACAGACGTTAAAAAAGACGCTTTTTCGGTATCAGGGAACCTCAAAACTCCGATTCTGACTAATCTACGCATTAGAGTAAGTAATTGTGTGTATATAAAAGCAAGAAAATTCATTTGCGTTATCGTGGAGCCACAAAACGAATTTTTCTGCAGCAAGAACTGCACTTTTCCGCAACACCACACCACTTTCTCGATACTACGCATATTTCTCCGTATATACGTACTTATACAAGAAAGTAAAATCTACACTCTTAATAACGTACAGGGGCTGGACTAAATGAAATGAACGCGTGATATATACAAATTATTTATTCATTAATGTGTTGGACCATCATTTGCTTTTAAAACAGCTGCAATTCGTCGTGGAGTATGGTTACATGGTCTTCATGGTCCATATTATTTTGTCCAACCTCTGTAGCTGTAGAAGGAGGCCAAAACAGTTTGAACTTTTGCAATATTCGAAATTATTCAAATTCACAGAAAACAAAAATTACGAAATTACAGGAAAAAATAAAAAAAATATTTCCACAATTTACGTATAAGAAGAGGTAATAAATTACATATAGTGTTTAAAATAAACGGACTGTTAATAATTTCATGAGACATCTCTAATGTTTACAAATATTTTGCATTCAGCAAGAAATATAATCCAACCAAGGTATAAAGCCCTTTACTGATAATATCGTCTCCAGACAAGCAGTAGTGCAGAATGTTTCCTTACCCACGGCCGTAAGGAAAGCATTTTCATGATGAATGTCTTGAAATCCGACGTGTATAAATCTGATGCCATTATCTGCCATTAATGTCAGCAAGTAGTTTAGTTCATCCTAAAAAGAAAATGCCAGTGATGTGTTAATGTTAATCCAACGATTTTTTATCCCAATTATCTTCGAGTGCACCGAAGATATGGGTAAATTAAAGAGTTTAGGAAAATTACTAGAATTTGTAGTTTATGACGCGACAGTTAAATTTGAGAAGTTATCGGAAGAATGCACATCAACATATTGAAAATAATTTGTAATTTGAACAACTATTGCCGAAAATCGGAGGGAAGACAAAAGGTCTTTAAAATATTTAATAGCTTGCGTCTCAGTTTGTAACAAAATTGAATGTAATTATGAAATCAAGAGAATTTACAATGATTTTGTCAAATATAAAATTACAAATACCCCTTTATTACATTTTAAAATATACGCAAACGTGCTTTTTAAATCCTTGATACTCTGTTGAAATCGATTTCTATGATAATTTTTAAGCGATTGGAAAATAATTTTATCAACATTGATTTTTACAAGACAAATTTAACGAAATTGAGATCAGTTTCGTAATAAGACATGCCAATAATACTTAATTTTATATATAATAAGTATTTTATTTATTTAAAGTCAAAACAGTTAAAGCAGTGTTTGTCGTACTGTGGCGAAGAAAGAAGTGTATTCTGTGTATGTTTTCTTAAATTCTGGGAACCCTACCCTAACACATACAAGAAGCTCAGAAGCCAATTTGGCTAACTCCATTAAACGAGTATGTTCAGTATGAACAGTTCAATTTTTTGACTATAGAAAAGTACATACTTTTTGAGAACATTTCGAATAAACGCATGCATTTTTTCCAATTAAGGATGTTTTCAGCACTTTAAAAAATATTTTTTTAAAACTCAATGTCTTTCTCTCCCATAAAAAGGCCACTTTATATGGAGTTAGTCACATTGCCAAATGAATGGTATTGATCAATTCTAAAGTGCCACTGAACGGCCACCGAGACAACCGAAAAAATGTTTATTTTCCAAAGCAGTTAGCGGATTCTAGCGGCAAAACATTTACATACGGAGTTCGTCCTCTTGGGCACTGATTGCGGAACACAACCATGTTATTATGCACAGTTTTAAAAATGGAGGTAGTCAGATTGGCATCTGAACGCCTCTTACAAGTTGAATTAAGAATACAGCCGGAAACGAGCGTTTTTGGCAAGAATTGACAAGAAAATAATCTCCTGAATGATAAAAATTATTCGCAAAGGCAAATCAATTAAAGATGTTGGCTTTCGTGTCCTTCGCGAAAGAATCTACTTCCCACCGAGAGAACATGAACGATAATGGGAATAATTATATTATTTCCCACTGAATTTCAGAAAATGTGCACAGATAGTGCTGTTACGTACTACTTGAATAATAGTGAAGTTACAATGTAATATTAGAATACAAGTGTTATAGAAATTTCTAGCGTCCTAACAACTATTATAACCAAGAGTCTGTGACATTTCGTAGGACTAATTGTTGAATTTAAAGGAACATTGACATTATGACGAAGTGTTTGAAAAATGGTACGATATTCACATCATCTTTACATTTAAAACACTGGGTTTTGGTTTAGAAAAAAGTGAACTTTCTACTTTATTAAATTGCGTGATCGTTGTTTTAAATGAAAGGTAGTGGATCCTAAATGTGTTATCGCTTGTTATTATTAACTCGTTTTATAGTATAAACACTTGATTTTAATAAGATCTTAAATTTACAGAATGAATTCTTATCTGCCGCGAAGCTGGACGGGAACAACGGTGGCTTTTGGACGGATCGAGCATTAGGCTGATGATTCAAGTATTACTTCGCAGACGCAGAGGCGATCTCTGCAAGTGCCATGAAATGTTTCGAAGATATAACACTTGGCTACCACAAGTTTTTAAGAGAAGTAAGTGTAATATTGATCACAGAAAGTGTGAGATATCTCTCCACTTAAATGACATCTCATTTCTTCGAAAATTGCAGGTCTTCGCTAGCGTGCGAAACGTGAAGGCTTTGCTGTGCAGTGTTGCATTCATAATAATATTAATTGAATATAATATGCACATTCTCTTGTGTTTTAAGGTGAGTTGCAATTACAAATCCATTCGGAAGAACTGAAAACCCATTTGTACTTTGTAAACGTATGTATTATGCTACTTTTTAATGTGTTTTGAAAAACAGAATTTATGTGTTCGTTTTTCTGTAAAGTTTGTTGGTGTAACTAACAATGAATAAGGTTGAAAATATTAAACGCAAAAAATCAATGACTTCAATGAAAAAGTCACAGAAACATTTTCTGAATAGAGAATATTCGATTGTTTTTTATGTTCTGGGTCGTGCTGAATCGACACGCGGAAAGCCGACCCTAGTAAAAAAATCGGACGGGTCCTTGCCAAACAAAGTCGAAGCGGGGTCGGAGAAAGAAATGTGTACAACCCTCACTGATGATGAAAAGTTCTGTTCAGCATGCTATCAGACTTCATAAGATGATTTGGGTTTAACTGTCAGTATTCATGTTAATGAATAAATGTGTATGCATGTAATGTATGTTTGTGTGTGTGTGTGAGAGAGAGAGAGAGAGGGGGGGTGGAAGGGAGAGAGAAAGAAAAAATGCATTACACACCCTAATGGCATGACCACGAGCCGCCATTGGCAGTGAGGGTTGTTCATTGCACGGTAGGAGTATTGAAACGCTATATTTTCCAACCCTCAACAACCATTTTGATTGTCTCATTTAAAGGAATGAGAATTAACCACTTACCAGAGAGTTGGGAATAACCAAGTATCCTCCATCGTGGGCGCAAGTGAGGTTTGCATCGAGCCACTTCATTTTGTCTGGGTATAGCTTGTAAGTTCCGAAGCCGGGCACAGTCGTGTAACCACGGGGGATAACTTGTGGCGGGGCGTTGCATTTTGGGGGCGGTGGGCACGCCGGGCATATGCAGGGGGTCGTGGGGCAGGTGAGGTGGATGGGCGGCACGGGGCAAGGGGGGATTGGGGGCAGGGTCGGGCAGTGCACAGCGGGACATGAAGGGCACGAGGGGCACGGCTGGCAAGGGGTCGGGCACTGCGACTGGCTGGAGGGGCACATCCGTGCGCACAGGTCGATGTTGGTGCCTTGCACATCGCTCGTTCCCGCGACGAGCGCCACCAGCGCTGAAACCCTATGGAAAGGAATCTCCTTAGGTCGCCTCCACACGAAGCCACTCTGCAACGCCACCGAGAAGCGCTGGACCGCGTCAAACAGCCTCAGACCAGAGCCACTGAGCGTGGGAAAGGAAGGATTCGCGAGAGGGCGCCGGCGGTCGCAAGGCAATATTGACATGACGACGAAAACAAAGCATTGAAGTTCCGAACATCGATGTTCAAAATTAAAACACCCATGTTAATCGACCAAAGAACATCGATATTTTTGAACGTCGATAGTGCAAAACTCGTTTAGTAACCTCTAACACAAAATTTGTGCTAAACAATATTTAATTTAACAGAGGCCGTGTATATTGATTTATAATTAAACTTTTACTGAAAACAGCTAAAAGACGCCTCTCCCTGTGCAAAATACGAGCTAAGACGAAGGAAATACCAAAGCAATGGAATCATCTCCAGCGACAGATAGCCTACTAGTTAAAGGTAGTACAAACTGTGTTCGCCTGAATCGAACAGATAAACTGTGAGTGGCATCATCAGTTTTTATTTCATATATTAACATTTACAAGTTGTCATTATGGGAATTTTTCATCCACGAACAATACATCAGAAATGTAAAATCATCGAACACAAAACATAATGTTTCAAAAACTTTGGCTTCAATATGTCGATGCTTATAACATTGTTGTTTATATAGAAATATTGATGTTCTTAAAACATTGCCATCAATATCACATCCCTACAAGGCAGACGACACATTAATAGCTAAACTCATTGGCGCTTCCGAGTGGCCTTGTGTGAAGGCTGCCATTAAAACCGTGATCAGCTGGCGGTGGCGCGAACGCACGTCTGAGCTGTTGGTAGGGCTGCGTTGTTGGTGGCGTGCACGTCTATTCGACGCAGCAACGCCACTGCGCCGCTTGTGTGAATACCTCCATGTAAACCAATTCTTTGTTGGCAGCGGCTCCACACGGAAGCGCTGCTGAATGACTCCATGAGAGGTCTTGAATCAAATCTTAAACATTTATAAAGGATAGCTTTCTTTTTATCTCATCTCTCGCTATTAAAGGGAACCTTTTTCGTAGTTGATTTGAGTCTCAAAAATAAACAAAGTAATTCTCACGACCTTTAAAAGTTAAAATTATTTCGTATCCCTTAAGCAGCCCTCGTTCACGTATCCACTGTCAACAGCCCTTGAGGGTACGATAGTGAAGCACGATAGATGTGAAATCACGCGACCGAGAACATATTCGTGATCCTCTTGTCATCTTGAACTTCATATTTAATTTCGAGACGATAGACTTTTAAATTTATTGATTTATTTTCTTTTATTATTTTAAATAGGCAACCACACAATATACAACTGTATTTATAAGTAAAGTGTATTGTCTAATATACTCAGTGACATAATTTAAAAGTCCTTTTTTTTAGAATGTGATGCTTTATGCCATTTAGAATTTAATTCTTTATGGCATTTAAATAAAAGAATAGAGACCCAAGATGTGATCCTTGGGGAACTCTGATGTTACTGCAATATTTATAGAAATAATAAACTTAAATTTGTGTTCTTTATTTGAGAAAACTTTCTATCCATTTCAAAAGAGTTGCGTCGATTTCTATTTTATATAGTATTGTTAATAGTAAATTGTGAGAAACCGAATCCAATACTTTCAAAATGATTGAACGTGTATAACGACTGTGTCAGTGGCGCAGCGTGGGTGTCAGCCGCCCGGGCGGAGGATAATTTCACTGACCCTTTATTTAGGTACTTCAATTTAAAAAACAAAATTGCAGGTGCTATTATACAATATCAAACATTATTCTTTGTATCATAGATGCCATTTTTGCTGAATATTAGTCATAAACAATTCGAGCACAAAATAAAATAGGAGAAATCGCTACAAGTCAGTACATACGGTGTTTGCAGTCCCAACAGTGAGCAAGATGGCATTGCTATTCGAGTACATTCATTTCAAGAAGTCATAAAATACGTAATGAAAGATGCCGTGTTCATTTCAATCGGTCTGAATGGTAGTTGCGAGGAAAATTTGATATGAAATGGTTCGAAATGTTTAAAAGATATTGTTATTTGTTGTGAAATGTTGCCGCCCCCTGAAACAGCCGCCCGGGGCGGGCCGCTCCTGCCGCCCTCACAACGCCACGTCACTGGACCACTACAATTTGGGAGTTCAATTCCAATTTCTCCTCAACGTACTGTTGGAAATGAGTAGATAGAAATTTAATGAGTGGTAGACTTTTTCTCCTGAAACTATGTTTCTCGTTTAATAATAGTTCATTTCATTGAAATGTTAATTTTTCAGTTATTATTGCTTCGATTAATATTATGGTGCACCATTTAGATAGTGGTCGATAATTTTGGATATTTGATCGTCTGATTTATGAAAGGGGAAAATTCAACGTTTCACTTTCTCACCTTACCACGTAAGAAAAGAAAGTAGTGTCGGAAATCGTCGATTTTACGACAAAATAATTCCTATCGCCGATCCTAGTAACGTAACGTAAAAGTGATTTCCGTACATTCGGTATACAGTGGACGTACATTTGGTTCATACAGACCCTATGTAGTGAATTACTCCCTCTAATACGTTTTGTTGTCATAATTACGTTTTGGTGGTCCTTCATACGCAAAAATTGAGAGACAGTGAAATGTCGAGGAAGACAGATGATGGGACTCCGTCCGTCTGCGGTCAGCGCTAGCGCCTACAAATGCTTTTCTCAAAAATTGATTTTCCCTGATCGATCTGAAGGAATTTGAGACTGCAAATTTTAAATGGATGTTGTTGTTGTTATTATTATTATTATTATTATATTTATTTTTATTATTATTACTAAAAATTCTAGAGCTACTGAAATCTAAGATAGCTGGACAATACTTGTTCATTATTTTTGAATGTTCTCCAACCTTCGAAGATACAGACAATGGACATCAGTTATATATTACAAGCTTCAGTATACTAATCTCTACAGATGAAAGATCTTTTTTATTATGTAGTTACAAACAGTGTCGTGTTGAGTTTGTGCATTCGTTTTCTTGCACTACCATACACAGAGGGCTAATTGTTCTTTTAGAATTTGTTCATATACAATTCGTTTGCCAACCAAAACTTTTATACGGTTATATTTTATTACAATATATTTTTGGCTAAATAGAGAAGAAAATTACTGTTGAGAACTAGTAATTTCAATGTTTTGATTTACTGTATTTATTTTTATGAAATTTGTAGAAATGTACTTTTAATAAGTTCATTTTAATTCTTCATAGTGCAAAAAATAACATTATCAATAAATATCCACGTAAAACCTTGCTTAATATTAAGAATGTCGATTAAAAAAAATTAAACAATAAAGAGAAAAGGAACTCCTAATTTATACACTTTATAACAAAATCATTACTAAGATAAAGGAACAGTAATTGTTAATCTAATATGCTCTTATTTAAGGGGCACCAAATTTTGGCATCTCTTTTTCATATTCGGGGTTTATGCTCCTGATTACAAGTACTGACATGTGATAGAAAATTGTGTTACAGATAAAACGACAGTTGAATTCCCCCCTCACATTTGTTTAGTTGGTACAGCTGTATCCTAAAATAAGTAAATGTGAATTAATAAAACAACTGTCTCTATGTTCTCAACTCTCTTGCTACTTACCAAACGATCATGGTGCTGTGTCAAAGGCGGCTAGAAGCAGGCTGTGAATGACAATATACTCAGAATCTCGTGTGGAGTGCTGGATAAGTCTCGGACATTGTATCGGGCTAGGCGATAGCCTAGGAAGGGCAGGAGGATGTAAGTAATGACGGGAAGCGATAGCCGGATAACAAACATTGACACAAAGCAATTCCTATCCTACAGTACGTCATTCAGAATTTCATGTTGTTAACATTTAGGTTTTATATTTTGTTTTCTAACGTTTCTTGTGCACATTATTCTTCTGTAATTTTCAAATCGTAAATATATATTTTATGATCGATGTAATTTTAACATTTTCTTTTCATTATTGCAATTTTTTTATTATTCTTAGTCCTTATTTTAATCCATATCTTGAACATATTTAATCCTTTTGTACTGTCGTATTTAGGCAGTGGTGTATTTCGCACTGACCTGGAAGGCACTGGCCTAGGGCGGCAAATTATTAGGGACGGACAAATTTAAGATCGTATATATTTTATAAACAATACATTATTTCATTAAATAGTAATTTAACAAACATTTATTTTCCAATAACCTCTTTTTTAGTTATTTCTTTCATGTATAATTATTATAGGCTATTTCTTTTTTAAATTCATTGCAATGTTGATTTATAATTAATAACTCAAATTAAGAAGTCCCCAAATGTCATTTCACTGAATTAAGTGAGATTTACATTTGCCGCGCTACATTTTGCAGAAACTGATAATTGCGCATCAAGCGTCTGATACAAGAATCACGATTCTATCTGTCGCATGTGCACAGGGACCAATCTCTAAATTTTACACCATTATGTGATAAGTAGGCTGTGACTGTGCAGGATAAATGATACATGATGCAAGAGTTCACATATACTAAAACATAACAACATTATATTTATTCTCCAAATTTTTCAGATAATAGATATCGCCAAAATATTTCAAGGAAATTGGAGGTCATTTGAACGAGGCGTGTGTTAAGTCTCGAATCTATAATGTCTCGACACACGTAATGTCTCTAGTAATCAATATCCCTATTACGCAATGTCTATACCTGTCAGTGCCGGTAATGACGTCAAGTCCCTAACTGGAAATGTCCCTACAAAATAACTCAACAAAAAAGTGTACTAAAACATTGAATTGTTCAATATCAGGACCTTGACCGTTTTAATAGACATAGTTAATATATAAAAAGAGCTTTTTAATTTGTTTAAGAAATAATGTTTCCTTTTCAGGAAATGAATTACGTTACGAGTGTAGAGAGTACGACTTGGACATTGCTGCTTAGCGATTTTGCTTATTAGGGACATTGCCTCTCAGACATTTGTGTAGGAGAGACTTTGAATGTGTGGAGACATACGTCTCATCTGTGCTTGCAGGATTATGGCGTATTTCTAAAATTATAAATAAAAAAGGAAAACTTTTCATAGTTTCGTTGCATTATTCTTCTTATAAACATATAATTTGTTTAGCATATAGTCATATGTCTTCATATGCTTTTTTGTACATCTGTTTCCAATTTCAGAGCGGAACGCACAATTTCTTCTTTAAAAATAATTTTAAAAATTCTGAAGATCGAAGAAGGATGACGTAATTTAATAGCCATTCTTTGTATTAAAAGCATTTTTCTGGAACCAATAGATTTGCACACATTTTTTTAATGAATTCGCTCTAGAAAAAACTCGTAAAAAGTTTGTATCTTGATAAAGACTCTCAGACTTTAATGGTTTTGGGGTGAATGCGACTATTTTATTATAAATCATGTTCGTTTTATTTCATATATGCAAAATATGGAATTTAACAATTGTGCTACGGTGGCAATAATTAGTTGGCTTAGGCGGTAAAATTGTTAATATGCCCATCTATTTAGGTTCATGTAATTCCATAAAAATCCTGGCCCCTATTATCGGTGCAAAAATAATTAGTTTTTTGATTTTTTTCTGAAATATGACCTTGTATGGACTTTTGGACTTGCACAGTTCCCTGTTTCGAGGCCTGTCCGTGCAGCTGCTAATCCGTGTATCGATTGTTCGTGATCCTATAGTTCTCACTGAAAATCTGTTTGCCCTTCTGCCCACATGTTTCTGCCAATCCGTGCCAGGTAATAAATCATACGCTGGTTAAAAAATAACATTTCGATATAGATTCTAAAACTAATTGCATACGAATTTGAAAAAAATCCATGTTGAAGCATATTTGACAAGTTCAACATCGATTTTCAAAATGCCGACAACCTCTTTGTGAAAATATAGAGAAATGCCTTCTAAATTAGGAAGAGTTAATTTTCAATAAAACCTACAAATTTTCGAGAAAAGTACGATCATTCAATGTTTTTCTCATCTTGTCTCGTGCAGCTTAGTTTGATAAAGGAATATTGTTTGCCTTCAATTAATCGAAACTGCAATAATGTGGTTTCAAATTACATTCCATAAATTACCTACAAATTATACGTTTTTAATTATTATAATGGAAATACTACCGTTTTATATTTGTTTTCGCTTTAATACTTCCAAAAAAGACCCCTTTGAAGCGTGTCAAAGGAGAAAGAGGAAACAAGTGCAATCTGCTTATCGTGTCTACAGATATCGGCGGAAAGACGAAAATGGAAGATCCGGTAGAATGAGAAAATATTATCTGCCAAAGAACGCACATGGATGCTAACCATGTGCCGTTTTGCTCCTTCATTTATATATCCAGATGATTTCTCTGGATGTATTTTTAACTGCGATGTCTTCAGCATGAATCAATGAGAGTTGAATATATTGTAAAATAAATTACTTAGAAAATCTTTCAACAGACGGTATATGTGAGTAATTCTTAATATTTAGCGACGGAACGAATGGGGTCTAATGAACATATTTCATTAAAAAATATCTTCACAATTGTGGTTATATAGGAAGACGCCGGAAAAATTAGTTTTGCACTAACTCAAAGATTTAAAAAAATAAATGAAACTTCCTCTTAAGAGTTTTCTACCCATTCGACAACAAAATTTAATATAAAAAATGTTGGTGCTATTTTTTAAAAAACTTTTAAAAATGTCTCAGAAGCTTCATGTTAAGTACCCTCCAAAATTAAAATATGGGTTTCAAATTCAAGGGGTCACAATATCTGCCAGATCGATTCAGGAATATCAATTTTGGTGAAAATTCTGTGTTCGGTTGAGCCGCTAGCGTTATTCACAAACATACATTTTGCCGTCAAGCAATTTTTCGGTATCATGGCCCCACAAATAGTGGATTCTGACTAAACAATGTAAGGAAGTAATTTACTATATTTTAAGATAAGGCGAAAACGGCGAATTTTCGACACAAAAACTCTTATTGCCGGACCCTGGTATCGGGAAAGTTGATAAATCCAATTGCTAAATTTAAAAAAAATCTAACTCGTTGTATAGTCAGAATCCGTTTTGTGGGTCTTTGATATGGAAAAATCAAAAGACGGCCAAACGCCAATGCGTGCGTCCGTCCGTCATGATATTCGGCAGGAAATCACGAATTACAGGGTCCTGGCAACGAAAAAGTGGATCAATCCAAAAGGTAAATTTAGAAAAAAATTCTCTAACACATGGTGTATCCAGAACCCATGTTTTGCACCTTGATACGGTTTCGGTCTTTGAAAAATCGATTGACGTCAAAACGTCCGTCTTTCTGTAAACAACGCTAGCGGCTAAACCGTTCAGCCAATTTTCTCCGAAATTGATATTCGTCAATCGTTTTGTCTCATGTCGAGCCCCCTTGAATTTGAAACCCATATTTTAACTTTGGGGGGTACTTTGCACAAAGTCTCTGGGGTATTTTCATTTTAAAAAATGGCACCATAGATTTTCATTAAATTTTTTAGTTGGATAGTGTGATGGCTTTTAATAGATTCTGTTCGTTGATCGCATGGTCGTTGAAAACACTGATTTTTCGAAAATTGCAAAAGTTCAAAATTTTATCGGAGTCTTTCTACAACTAAAACATTAAAGAAAGCGATTTTTCCCTTAATGAAATCTGTTCCTTAAAAATAGATTTTGATATAAGGATATATATTATAAATATATATATATATATATACTATATATATATTTATATATATATATTATATATATATTTATTTATTTATTTATTTATTTATAATCTTTCGGAAAATGGGACCTTTTCGATTACTTTTCGCGAGAAAATAATGGCGAATGTATTTGTGTTTTAGCACCTCTAGTTACTCATGAAGAGGATTGAATTGTAATCAAAGTTAACAAATAGTGCAGATCGAGACATCTTATCCAAAAAAATTTAATTCGATTAAAGTACATAAAGCTACTTTAATTAAGTAAATAATTATACATAACTAGAAAAAATATTAATGGTTGGGAGAAAGAATAAAGAGGGGGCACCAAATATTATTTGCTCCTGCACCTCAACGATTCTCTACTAGGTGTCGCCCTGTAATTGTCAATTAGGTTAGGTGTGGTTGGATTACGTTGTGCTATGTTATGTCATCATGAGCGCTCTCACGAGTACAATGAAGCTGCGGGTAATGAATATTCGGGCAGAGAAGAGAGTGAGACAGAGGCAGACAGGGAAACAGGGGCAGCGACATGAGTGAAGAGAGGTAACGTAGTTACCATATTGGTCAATATTATGCTGAATATTATCTAACAAGTTATGAGAATCCGCATTTTTCGGGAGACCAGGGATTAAAAAAATGGCAGCTTGGATGTAAATAGTTTCTTTTTCAGTTGTTGACACAATGTTTTACAGAACACACATGCCCCTTTTCAAGTAGTCGAAAAATAAATAAGAAACGACAACGCTCCAAATGACATTTCCCCAACACTGAGCCAAAAGCTGTTATAGTCAGGGGCTGATTCTGTGCTGAGATATGCATCAACAGAGCATAGTGACGCCGAAACAAAGTTGAAAATGGGGGTAGGGCAAAACAATGGCTTATGTATGGCCCAAGGCTTCTCTATCCAACGTAGATGATCGTCCTACCCCATTGCAAATTGAAGCTTGCACTGGAAGCCATGTTGGGGCAAATCTCTCCGTCTAAATCAATTACTTCGAAATTTTACACACTTGTCCGCATCTGCGAAGGTCCGGATCGTTAGAATGGAAGTCATATCAAAACACTAAGGAATTCTTTAAAAGTAAGAAATGCAAAACTAATATTCTAACGTCAATATTTTTGGTGACTCTGAAATAATACCATAAGAGCACAGTTTTATGAAGCTCCAATATCACTGTTGTGTTTAAACCTCATCACCCATGCAGTTTTGGGTACATGTAACAGCGAGTTTTAGAACAAAAAATATGAATGTAAGCTTCTATTAGCTAATACTCCTACAGTACTCTTAAATTGATGTGCATGTACTTCACAAGGGTGTCTATTTCATTATAAGTTCGTATTAAATTAAACTCACTGAATGTTTTTTATGGAAAATATGTAATTTCGGATGGTTGGGGATATTTCCCTTTACAAAATGTTATATTGCAGTACATCCCGTGACATTTATTTCCCAAAATTATGCATTTATCTTCACTGACTAAAACTCTAATCCACATTCTGTTTATAATTGTTTATCTTCTAATTCAACTCTTTTTTCAGTAAAATGGTAGACACTAGGCTAAATTTTGGGATGTTTTTAAAGAAAATTATAAACTTGTGCCCACTTGGAAATCTTGGAACAGGAACCACTTCCCCTGATTCCGCTTCAATTTTTCCTTCACCTCTAGAAAGGGGTGTACACGAGCAAGCTGCAGCGGAAAAGTAAGCGCTCTCGAAATATTTAGAACGTAGAGCGGTAACCTCTTACAAAAATAGGTTTGCCGGAGGCATTCTACCGAGATTTAAATGATGTTTGTAATATATTTTATTACTTATTAGACTACGTGTTTCAAACTTGTGTTTTTTCTTTTCCATTTCACCTCATGTAATAATTTTTGTCAATGGGCGGAAATATATTTGAATTAAAAATTCTTTGCCTGATTTCTTCTTGGATTTTATCTTATTAAATTATTATTTTTTTGTGTATAAGAATGTGAAATTTACTAAGAAGTTCTGAGAAGTCTACCTCCCATAGTAAACCCTCATGCGGCGAACTGTTACGAGCAAGCTGCCAGGTATCCAGTCAGGTACTACCGTAACTACGAAGGTATTTATACAGCGCAAATTGCGCGGCAATTGCTCTGGATGCAGGTCCCCCAAAAACTAGTAAGCTAGTCCCCTTGCCTGTTATAAATTATGCATAAAAAGTTTTACTGCCAAATCCGTGTTAGTAAGTTCAAGACTTTCTAGTGCGCCAGATGCGCTAGGCGCCCGTGTTATACTCCGTTATCAGTTTTAATGTTATCTAATGTTCAGTCTTACAACTTATTCACATCACTATTGTACATCCCATCTGTAAAATTACATAATCATCTGTGTGGCAAACGTAAAACGTGCATTAAAACTATTTAAAAAAATATTGTTCTATAAAATAAAATTTGTATATAACATTTCATTTGATCAGCCTGTTCGAAATTCTCTTTTGTTCACTTTTTGCCTAATAGTTGACTTCGTGAAAACAAGTCTATTTGATTATATTTCATCCTATAAATGACAATGTTCATCACTTCAGATTACCACGACACTGCTTGCGAAGTTACTCATTGTGTTGTGAGTTGTTTTCACTAGAAGGAGCGGAGAGTTGTACAGCTTGGTAGAATTTATTGTTATTATCCGAATGCTTTTCATGTACAACTTCACCTTTCTACACTGTTCTTACACTGTCAAAACTCAGAGACATTCAAGTAGAATAATTGTGAAAGTTGTAAAATTGTTAATTCTGATGCATAGAAAAATTTTATGTGCTGCAAAAATCTGTAAAGTTTGGAGTTTTATTCACATTTACTTTTTGGTCTTTCACGGCCCAACGATGAAAATGAAAAGTTATTCTGATATCTATCAATTGTTAAGGATATGCGGACTGATCATACGTCATTTGGATTGTCCAACCAGAAATAAAATCTTTAAGGGGGAAAATGTCATTTGCGTGATGCTCTTGATTAATTTTGACGAAATTCGCAGATGTATTTCTGGAGATCTGTGCACGGTTCTGCAGTTATTTTAAGATCCTCCGGAGCAAGGGAAGCACATTTCCAAGACGGATTAATTTCTCCTGTCTGCCATAAAGCACCCTGGTATGAATCCATCGGTTCACCTGGAACGCATTAATTCAATATTAGAAAGGTTAGTTGGCAAATTTATACACAAGAGATGGGTGTAGCAAAATGGAGATTGGGTGAATCAGACAATATAGATTTAGTTTTTGAAAAGAGCATCTTTCAATGTCTCATATACCTCCTAACTGAATGGAAACATACAAAATAATGCAATTTATATCAAAAAAATTCAATAACTAAAAAAGGAACAAAACTGAGAAAAATCGTAGCAGCAATATATGATTTTACCCAAAACTGTAGTGAAGTTTCCATAGGTTCTGAAAAATCCAATATGAACGCTAGTTACTCCAGCATTTTTCAGCATCGTAATTAGCTTGGTGAACTCAATCTGAAAAATGTCAAAATACAATTACTTATAGAATACACTGTAAAATAATAATAAGAATATTAATAATAATTTTTCTTTTATCAGCGTGAAGTGAAAATCATGTAAATGCATTTCCTGCTTTTGTAAAATGTAAGAATTACTTTCATGGAAAAATAGGTTTTGAAGGGAGATTCATTCGTGATGAGGGACTAGCACTAGTTGAGTACTTTTGAATACTTTGAAAATTGTGACAAGTACCATACATTTATATTACAAATTCATAAAAAATTCCGATGTGTCTCAGCGGGATGACACAACGCTTTTTCTAAAAAAAGGTATATTAAAATGAACCCCACAAAATACATTACTTTAATAAATGACAACAGGAAGAAAACCTAAATAATCATCTGTACAGGGAGTATCCGTTATTTACCTGCATACATCCATGATGTAAGGCATATAGCACAGTTCTTACAACAACAAACACATTAGCGATTATGTAAGTAATATTAGCAGCAATGGCAATAGAGGATTATCGATAAATCAATAAGTCGCGTGGAGACCATGCGGAGAAGTGCGCCTGAGAAACGGCAGCGCGTAAGAGGGTGAGCAATATTAAGCTTCCGAATGCGTCAATGGTTTTGGTCATTAGTGCCGTAAATGTAGTGTGTGTCGTAGTCGGGAGGTGGCGGTGTTCCTCCCGCGCCGGAAGGCGGGGTCCGGCGCCGACCGACACACCAGCTTGCGAGGCGTTCTCCACCACGAATGCGCCCAAAAAGGTTCCTCTCCCGCCAGCTTTAAGCTCTCGGCTCCGTATGTGTGTGGTGGGGACGGGCTCGTACGTGTGAGTGTAAGAGGAGGAGGAGGACATTTGGGTGCATTCAACTGTATCAATCTATGAAGACTATCATCTTTGAAGAACACACAGTTAAGAAAAATGATATATCGAACATTAAAGGGAAGTAAATCGAAATTTAAACGTACTGTTTAAAAACCTTATTTGACGTCTACATTTTCTATCAGACCTGTCAGTACAGAACAGACATATCAATCAAGTGAAATTATGAAAATTGTAGAAATCAATCGAAAAATCAGAACTATATGATGCACATATTTCGTGCGCCGCAATAAGCGTGCACGATATCCGGAAGGTGAATCATTTCAGGAAGTGTTCATTCTGTTCACAACAGTCAACTGAGAAACCAGCAGATGAGTAGATACGATCATGCTATAATTTTTTCAGAATGTTTGGTCTATTTGCATATTCAGTTGTATTGTCAATAATGTACCAGAAAGTTTAAAACAGCCCTGAAATTTTCTGCTGCCAAAAAGGGATTTAATATCCCGACCAATCCCATCAATTAATGGTTGAGTGTTGTACATATAGAAAACGGCGTTTGCTGAAAATATATTCCCGCCCTTAAGTAAGTCATTTTTGACGAAAATCACTGATTCAAATATGAAGAAACAAGGTAATGACAAAATACCTAGATCAATAAAGAGAGGCTTACAAGAATCACGTGGGTAGGATTTGCTTATTATTCATACAATTCTTTTTTGTAATCTAAAAGTTTTAGAGCTATAAGATGATTTCCCCAGAATATTATGCCATATCTCGGGCGGAAATGAACATTCACGAAATATACACAACGAGCAGTGTGTACGCTGACTGAATTTGAAAGAATTCTTAAATAGCGTAAAGTGTGTAAATTTAGTGTTCAATTCATTTAAATGACGTTCCATTTAAGGTTTGATTGAATTGAAAGACCTAAAAAATGTCTTACCTTAACATCAGTCAATGGCACACCGTTCATTTTCAGTTAAGTGCAGAGCTATTTATTTGAAATGGAAATCTGCATTAAAACAGTTTTCTTTTCTTTTACTACAAATTTATTATTACGTAACCAATTTGAAATATCTTATATTGTACTATTTACGGTTTCTTTATTGCAAAGAATATTCGTAGCATCCGCAAAGTTCTTCGGTTTCTAATCGTCGAGGGCATATCGTTAACGTATAGAAGGAAGAGAATAGGGCCCCAAATCGATCCCTGCGGAACTCCACATGCAATTGGCAAAGAATCATAAAGGCGTAATGCTCTATTAGTCTAGTAAGGTATTTCTACTCTCTGAGATCGCTGTTTAAGGTACGATCATAACCAACGAACATAGAGCAACACCACGAATTCCATACGAAGGTAATTTTGAGAGTAAAATGTTATATTCAATGACGTCAAAAGCTTTTGAAAGATCTAAAAAATCCAATAGGTGCTTCGTTTTGATCTATGGATGAGGCGACATCTTTAAGAAAAGAAAATATGTCTGTTTCCGTAGATTTTGAATTTTGAAACCCATGTTGGCAATCTAAAACGCGTCGTGCTTACTAAGAAATGTTTCCATTCTTACATAAAAAAGTCTCTGTAATATGTTTGAAAAAACCGACAAAAGAGAAATTAGCCGAGGCATTTTTGAATATTTCATATTTTGCGCTTGCCTTCTTATGAAAGCGCTTTCTTCTCAGTGTTTTAAAAATATCCTGGAAACAATTCAATTTGCATAATGATGACAATTAAATATGTGATAAACGGGGTGTATAATGCGGCGCGCAAACCTTAAACCAATCTGAAATTCCTCTAAACCGGTTAAATATTAATTTCTTTAGTCTACCGTATTTATTTTGAAAAATCCCTGGAAAAGTTTCTAAACAATCTAAGGAACTCTGATGCTGAAAATTATTGGCTTGCGTAAGACCCTTACTGAGATCGCAGCAATTCCGAAAAGTATTTGGTTAAAGAGTATTAGCCATTGCTTGCCGAATCCGGTTCACATTTTCTATCGTTATTCTTCTAACACGCACATTCATCCTATCAGGCATTTATCTAGCGTTGATTTTGGGTTAATTTTTTAACTACATTCCACATACTATTGTCATTTATCTATAATGACTATGCAAATATGCTTAGCTATGTTTGCACGGGAGTTGTCGCACCTGTCATAGAGAGTCGCTTTAGCGTAACAAACATTGGTGATCTTATGAAGTAAGAGCGATGACATCCAAACTGACAATGATATGATGCTTAAAAATGAAAAGAAAGATCTCATTTGATCTTGTCGGCCGAGTGATATTCTAATTCCTTGTGTTATCCAAGAATGCTTATAACGTAAAAATATATTTTAATTTGAAGAGAAAACGGAGGACTATATGCAAATGAATCAAAGCAGTTCGAAAAAATGAGAATTGTATTTGCGTTTGTTACTCAACATATTGTAAACAGCGTCTCATGACTTTCCTCCAGAAAAGTGCTTCAAATAATTGCCAATTAAGTTCCATGTAATGTGCCGAGATCAGTTTCCTGTCTTAGTGGCAACAAGAATTGTGACACTACTTGAACCAACCCTTGAACAACCTTCCTCCGAAATCATGAACAATACACTTCATTTAACCAACCTCGCCACCACGCGTACGTGGCAGGTACGCACTCCTATATAGTTCACAGTCATAGGTCTATTATTCACACTAATCTATATGAACAAACGAGAGAGATAAAAAAATTAAAAAACAAAGAAAAAAATAAAGCCCTATTGAGACAAAAAGATTGCACAGCATCGGAAAGCACTTAACTCACGAAAGGTATAGTAATTCTTTTTTAGCTGGTGTGCGTTAAGCTTTTACAACCAAAACAATTGTGAAAAAAATATCCCATTACTGGCATATTGAGCTCCCAAAACTTGCCTTCAAACTTGCGCGCCTGTTTCTAAGAAGACGTTTATGTTCTTTGAAGGGAACGTTTCAGAGAAAAGTATCATACATTATTCAAACTTGCCGCAGCTGTTGAAAGATGTCCAGTTCACTAATATAAAATTAAAAAGGCTATTTTGCCGATTAAATATTGTCAGATAAAGCCTTTGGAAAACTATTCACCAAACAGTTTTAACATGCTGAAAATGACTCAAAATCCGGCATTGCAACAACGCTCAAACGCCATTTTGCAAAATCGGCCTCGTAATTCTTTTCATACACTTCTCCAACCTGATGCTTACTGATTGACTGATTAGATGACATAGATACTAATTAACCTGTATTCATTTGTTATGAATTAATAGACGAATTTCTCAAATGTAATTTTTAAATATCTCTCACCTTTTAATATTCAGATCTAGTAATTTGTAAACCTATTATGAGACCATAGCCAGACTCTCTATGTTTTAACTAGTTCTCCAAACAAACCTGCGCCTTTAATCTAACCCATATCAGACCGCCCCCAACTTCACCTAATGCTATATTTCATATCAACTTACACTGCAATTTTGGCCACATCTACAATATCTCACCCCTCCGTATGCCTACTTCCGTGTACTCTGTCAATGTACACAATGTAAGTGTAATGCCTGCGAGCTCACATAGTCAGTCGAGGTCCTGGTCCACCCTGAAAAAATCGTGCAAGTCTCGCGCTCTCTAAGATATCGAGCCTGATCCGCCCAAATGACTCTCAACCACACCACCAACACTCAAGATATGAGAACCAATTAATACTTCATATATTTTCCGTGTTGGTTTCGTTCCTCCCTTAGATTATACCAAAACCACATACAAACGCAATCACCCATAATCAATTCTGTTCAACTCTTTCTAAAAGGCCACTTCCTAGGTCCATTAATACATTTTCTCACATTTACTCCTTCCTTCTGCCTTTTTAACACTCCGTCACCTTTGTCTTACTCCTACGTTAATCTCAGTTCTATTCTCTACACTTTTCCTTTATCCTATTAATATGAATTATATCCCACGAAACTTACATCCATGAACATATGGAAAATTCCATAAACAGCGTCCGGACATTTGCCCCTGACTATTTACAACCATGTTGCACATGTTCCGCAGCCACATTGAGATGCATTCAAGAGTTCTTCATGTATCCCTACCACCCGATCATTGGCACTACGTGGCTGCACAAATGCCTCCATATATGGCAACTATTTATACCCTACTTCAATTTCCTACATTAGGCATTGAAAGAAAGTATCATTTTTTATCTCCTTCACATGCACTAGAAGTTTATAAATGTTATCGGACAACTGTGCGAAGATTATCTCCAGATATTGATAAGGAATATCGGGTATGTTTGCTGCTATCGAACGTCTTCATGTAATTTCTTTGCTCGAACATTACGTTTCTATTACACGCAAGTCCAAAGGTCTCCGTTTGGCCTCTGCCTGCTTTAGCCACTTGAAAATTTGATATCTTTACAGAACTACCATGGAATAATTGATAATTACCAGCACCCCACTATGGCCTTCTTCATATGCATATAGAACTTTGCTAGTCTTTAATTAATGTTTCCGGGGACCATAACTGCACATGGACAATAGTGTATGCGTTATGTAGTGAATGTCTCATTCAGGAGTGTTTGTTCCTCCCGGTGATCCGGCCGCCGACTTACCACGTCGAACGTGCGACCGGGTTTCTCCTCTCAGGCGTCTCCCGTATAGCGCGGGCACCGCCCCTGCCCGACGACAAGCTTGTAATATTCCCGACTCCACATAACGTAGCGCAGACGTTCTTCCACTATGCAGCCGCCCGCCAGACCAGCTGCCGCCGCGCTGTGAGTCGTGATGATGTGCTTCCTGCGCCGCGTGCGGTGCGCAAGAGGATCAAACGACAATAAACGAGAAGAAATATCTGCGCCCGGGCGTGACCTTCTTTAATAGCAGCTGCTCAGGTCGATCTCGCCATGGTTATGTGAATCGAGAACAATTAACCCACAAACAAAAAGCTCAATCAAACCCCATACCATAAAACCACCGT